>JAPYZR010001679.1:0-38200 GCA_030522945.1 Trichopria nigra
GGGGATTCCCCGACCTTAAAACGTTGCTTCGCAACGTTTTAATGGACAGTCCTGGAACTATCGGTATGACATAGTTATATATATATATATATATATTATATACAAATAAATGTGGGTGATTGCTCTAAAAGGGACAACCGTACCTACAGTAAACATTGACAACCTAATATAAAATAGTTAGACCGATATAAATCGTTTAGGTATCCAATTATAAATACATTCAATGTCCATTGAAAGGATAAATACATTACATATTATTGCTACAATTTAGAGTAAACGTTTTTGTCAATAATATATCATCTTATTTTTTTATTCACTTATCGATTATTTAGTTTTTATGCAATATCGTCGCATTTTTTATTTTTCGCGTAATCAATTTTTTTAAAATGATTATCCGACTTTTACGACCAGCAAACGACAAAATTATAATTCCTCAAACCGTCAAATTTCCACGCTTTCTTCTCGTAACGAGCATCTTTTTCCGTTAAATATGTTTTCCTACTTCATATATTGTTGCCACGTATTAATGAGCGGAAACGTCATTACCCTCTTAAAGTAAAAATAATTCCATTAAAGTGAGAAACAAAAATATATATATATATATATATTACTCTTAAAAAATGTAGATACAATTACACGCAATAAAATATGATTGTTTTCTTTTTAATACGAGACAAACAGTTGCATGCATAATGAATCAATATATGTAGATTCCTCCTTCAAATGAAACAGACATTTATTCAAAAGATTTTTTTTCGCTGATTGCATTTCGCAATGTAATGTAATGCAATTGAATGCAATTCACGTATCCAAAACACTCTAATTAAAAAAATTTCAAAAATAATCCCAGATAAATGATTAACAGTAACGTCTAACTTTTAACTTTTTTGTCGAGTCATGCGCTCGTTATTAAAATTACTGATTCAATAAAATTACATTTATTTGATTAAACTCTAACAAAAAAAAGCACACAAAAACAAAAATACAGTTTAATACAGCTTCAATGTATTTGCCAACATTTATTTCGACCATGTTTGCATTACGATTCCTTTATAATTAAATCCCTTGGATTGAATTAAATTGATTGCGTGTCGGTCGGTTGCGCAAGCTCGAAAACTCCGTCGAAATGAAATTACAATATTTGTTATTTATTTTGCGACCCAACAAATATTTAATCTTACGTCGTCGATAACGTGCATTATATCATACACGTGTACACGAGTAATCGACAGGTCCACTCCGTTACTTGCCTCTCCCGTATAGCACCGAAACTATATCGCAATGCAACGATATATATATGTAGTTTATATACGTAGGTTCTGACACCTAAAACCACTTAGTCGCAAAAAGAAAAAAGAAAATTATATCATTTTTTTTTTAATTTTTATATCTTATATTTTAATTATATTTTATATATTGTAATATTTTATATACGGGAATAAAATATTAATCGATTAAAAAAAATAAAAAATGAGTACTATTATTAAATAACACCCACAAAACTAACATTGTATTATGTATATAATATATATATACTTAGTACACAAAATCCATTATCAAAAAAAAAATTCATTCACTATATTTTATAATAATCACGAAAACAAAAATCATGAAATTTCATAGTATTCCAAACCTTCGAAATTATTATATTTCGGGTCGACTATAGTCTACGCTCGTCGTAGTAATTTACGAGGCTGCAGATAACATATGTTTGCCGGCGTATTTTTCGACGAGTTGTTTGATCGATAATACCGAATCTACGAAGCTGTAAATAAACATGTGGCTTCGCTGTTCTACTTCCCATTTATCGAATTATCACAAACGCCGATTTAAGAGGCGCAATTATATATGGATACGAATTCACCTCGTTGCGAATGAAATTTTCCCTATGCAATGAAAATATTTGAAGTGGTGTACTTCGTAATATTTTTGACACTTCGGATGCTTATTTTTTTTATATCCTACTCAATTTTTTGACATCCTTAACTCTTTCTTCTCACATTTATTCATTTTTTTTTTCAGGGCAAAAGACAATAGAATTTTAAGAAATTCCCTTATGATTTTTTTTAGAGGTTTTAAATCGATTTACGTTCAAATCGAACAAATTTTCCAATACTATAAATGTTGCCATTTAATTCAACGTTTTCTTTTGTACTTTTTTTTACGTTTACTACAATTTAAGGCGACGAAATGAATAATATTGGAAGATAATGTCAAACTAAAAATCAAAACTCGAAGAGTTGTTGATTAATTTACGACGATTCATAAACAAAGAATGAATAAGAAAAGAATGTTTGTAAACACTGGTACATTATTCATTTGGTACATTTATTTGAATAATAATAAATAACAGATCGACCAATCTAGGGACTTGTTGATATTTGTGCGTAAAACAAAGAATTAATTAAAATAAATAAATTGAAACAAAAACTCCGATTTTTTATTCGAAACAATTATCTAATACTTTCATCTCGAAATTATCTTACTTTGAATGAACTCGTCACACATGTAAATGAACGATAATGCACCAAATTAATAAAATAATGAGCTTTCATCTTTATACATCGTACTCCTGTCATGATATAATTAAGCTACAAATGCTTTCGAAGTGGATTTATGTCACACGTATAAATAAATCGCGACTAAAACCTTGCGCCATTTATACGTATATACATCCAGGTAGTCAGTGATTTATAAATTACCAATTTGGTAATCTATATGATCTTTTTTTTTTTATAGGGTTAATTTTTAAAATCAAATTTTTCAGTTTCATAAATCGCTGTTGGATTGAGAATTTGTATTTTTAGAAAATATTCCTGAATATTAACACTCTTTCTTAACGAGTAAAAATTGAGCCACTCTTCACGCGAGTGAATTTTCACACTGTAAGAATGATATTTCACTCAAAGAAACTTAGATATCAATCTACGGGTACCTAAATACACCGAGAGAAAAATTAAGTAAATTTAACTAAATATTCGATTGCTGGTAATTATCGTGAAGCGTCTCTTAAACAAACGACATATTTAGTGTAATCGACTAAACGGTATTATTGTATAGTACCAAATACATGTCAAGTGAAATGCATGATTATCGTATACGGGAAAAAAAAAAAACTATCTTTGGAGAAACGACACTATATATGATTGTATATCAACCATAGAAATGATTGCGTGAGGCATGCGAATGGTTGTGTCAACTGTAGTGTGGTTGTGCCAATGATACGTTTTTTCTCAGTGTACGAACGAAATATTTAATTGGTTTCAAATTTTAGTAAATATTGAGTAACTTCCACTCGATAAGTAATTAAAATATCCAAAGTACATAAAGTTAATCCGACAAAATATGTTTAGTCGATCGAACTACAAATTCTCTAATCAATGTTTTTGAGTAAATCACACTTGAAAAGAAGCCTTTAACAATAAATATTTCGTTCGTTTAAGATTGAAGAAAATTATTTTCTTTCTAGTTATTTTATGAAGTCGATTTTTAAAATTTCGTTGTCACCAATTATTTTTTGAACAGTTATTCGGTGAAATTTATGAAATACGTGTAATTAATACGATGAAGCTGGATGCTTTAAATAAATTTTGATATTTTACAACACCCAAAATATTGTATTCAACTAAATAAATACACAGCATAACAGCAACTTAATATTTATTTAAATTTACTGAATACATTTCTCTCAATCTATAAACACCCAGTTAACCACAATGTTACATTTATGTAACATTATAGGAACATTGGTGTAGAAAATAACCTTGATATGATATTTTTAACACGATTGTTACTCGTTGTTGGCTGGGAAATTATGTATGCAGTATCGTAAAAACTATATAACGATGCAAAGGATGATTATAGAAAATAATATTTCCTCTAATCACCTAATATTTTCTTCAAAATAAAGATACCCTATAATAAAAAAAAAAAAAGAAATTTTTACATGGTGCCAGAAAATACGAGCAAATATTTATCGTTGTTGAATATTTAAGAGCACGTTATCGTGCTAAAGTCATAATAAACATTGCCACGTGCAAAAATGTTTATTCAAAACTTTCATTCTATGTGTTTACAACTTGTATAAATTGTCACGATGACGTTAAAAAAGATTATATCACTGATAACCTAGTCGGACAATCAGAATTTGGATTAAATCCAAAGCTTCCCACGTGCGTATATCCGCAATTTTACTATTCTGCACTTCAGTGACTCACTAGTTTTCTCAAAATAAGTTGCCAAGACCGATCGACTTTCTACCTTTTTACGACTGAATGCGTCTCGTTTCGACAAATGAGCGATTTTATTTTTACCGACAGAAATTTGTTTTAATTTTTGGCAAGAACATTCATTATTTCTTACTATTACGAATGCATGTGTTTAATGCGCAACAAACAAAATATAATTTTTTTCAATTTAATGTCTTTCTCGAAAACTTTCAAACGCTTCGTTTTTCTTAAAAATGAAAACAAAGTTTCATCTCGTGGGACTGCAATTTTATTCGATATTTCCGATATTCTTCAAGACTTGTAAGATGAAATTGCTCGAGAAAATAACCCGTCAGTCCTTACTGCGCGCCATGTTTTTTACATTGATTTTGTCTTCTTTGAAATCCATCATATTTCTCATTTCATTCTTTTCGTAAATTGTATTCATTTCTTGGCATGATTTTTGTCTTTGATATTTCAATGTTTGTTTTTAATTCACTTTTAATCATTTCGTTTAACCGCAACATATTTTCATAAAGCAACGTCCAATTTTTTTTTTGTTTTTGCTATTCCTATTATTTCCGAATGTAAATAAAAAATATGAGCGACATCTGTTTATTCTGTTCAATTTCTAAAAATAGAAAGTTTATCAATTACGACTTCTCTCAAGTTTCTACCCGTTATTTTTAAGCCGCCATTTTGAATTTTTAAAATCTTTTACATCCACATAAACACAATTCAAATTACATTCGAAGCTTTTTTAACATTTGAAATTACACTTTCACAATTCGCATTTTTATTCATTCCCGAATTCCCGACCAATTGTAAACTGATTTTACTGAAATTTTACGTACATTCATGAAAAACGCGTTAAAGACAAACATCTTAACAAACCTTACAGACTTTACAAACAAACGTAAAAAATTAAGTTTTTGCAGACTATTCGACAAGTAATAAATACATAAATAAATTACATAAAAATAACGCATCATTTCAACGTCAAATTGTTCAAAATTACATTTTACAATTTTGTATCCAAGCTAAAACAGCTTTCGTCGTAGATTTTCGTCGAAATGCCGCAGCGTTTGTAAAGGTAAAAATGTCGAAAAACTAGTTTACTCCTCCATACTTTCTACTCTGTGTGTATATACTCTAATTGCAAACGTGAATTTTCTCCGACACACCGTAAAGTGCGCGTAAACGGCGAAATGTCAAATTTACTACGACTTATACGACTTATAAAGGGGATGTGCAAACGACTTTCTGTAGGTATGCATATAGTTTGCCGACTTTGTTTAACATCTATATATATACGTATTGTTGGGTGAATATTCATCATGTATACCAGTTCGTGCAGGGATTACGGTAAAACGAGCTTGCTTCGGTAGTTTTATCGGGTTTCTCGTATATACTTATCGGTTGCTAAGTTTGCAAACAGTGCATATATACAGAAGCGAAAATGTCCGATTTAAGGATGCCTATGTTTACTGTCGAGTGAGAATTCGTCCTTGACATTCCAATTAGTTTATTGCGTCGATTGTGCAACTCGTCAATTAGACAACTTTTTAATTACTGCGATACGCAAGTGCGCGATAAAATAAGCTCGGAGAAAGCGATTACTTAATGGAAAAGTAAAAAACCTTGACGTTATTCAACAATTAAAAATTAGCAAAATACATAAATTTCCCTCGAAACATTTATTATACACACCTTGTATACATTCTTCGGAAAATCTTCGATTTCTTCTCTGTCATATGTATATATTTAACGCACTTTTGCTATAGGAAGTTTCATTAACCAAAATTTCACTATACATGTCAACATATATTAAAATACTCCAGTAATGACTTTAATTACTTTCTTTATCAATTACTTTTGCAAAATAATAAAGTAAGATTTTATAAATAAGCTTCAAGGTGTCTTTTTTTTGTTTTTTTTTTAAACAAATACCGCTAATTAAATGTAACGATCTTTCATTATAGCGATATAATCTGCCCCGCAATAAATTAATTTTAACACGAAAACAGAAGCAAACAAAATTATTGTTTTAATCGGAAGTTGTGGCGTTTGCTTTTTTTAAATATTAAATCTTGTTCGAAGCAAGTGTTGTATCAATTCGATAAGTGTAAAGGCCTTTCGCGTTAAACTGCGACTATGTACATTTGAAACGTGCGTTTGCTCAGTCTGCATACCGTTAGATATCATTATCAAAGAATATAAAATTGTAATACGTAAAATGGCAATCCTACCAACTACGTTTATCGACGACTTCCGTCGCTAATTAGAAGATGATAAATAATAAAATTAGGAGGTTTTATATCTCCTACTAAAAAATAAGAAACGCATTACATAATTCAGAACATAAAAAATGAACATTAATTTCTTCATTATATATATATCATTAATTTCTCAATTTTATATATATATAAATAAAGGTAAAACGAATTTTGAATGCAACATCGCGTTATCTGTCCTGCGCCCGTCGAGTGAACGGCCTTGAAGTACGGGAAATACGGTCTACTTTTACGCCCGTCATTTTCTTGCTGCTAATGAAGTATTTATTATTTTTTTTTTTTTTTGAATAATGTATGAACTTTTTAAAAATTGATTAAGCTAATTAACGTTGAGTTCGCTTCCATATGCCGTGATTATGAACTTTTAAAAGAACCCGTCTTTTTGGCAATATACAACTGATGATGAATGTATTTTGTTTTTCAAATAAATTTTGTAATTGCAGAAAAAGAATATAGATTCCGTGTAATGCTTTATATTCATTTACATTTTTTCTAAATACTATTCTATATAAAAATTCATCGATAAAAAATATAATATAGTTTTAGTCATTTTTGCTTTTTAAAGTAGTTTTTTTTTAAATTATATTCAATATTTAATTCCTTTTTTTTTTAATTAAATCAAACGTTACTTTAAACAAATTATAGAATAAATATTTATGTAACTTTATAAATAAAATAAAAATTATCAGATGCATACATAAAATGTAAGTTGAGCGAAAGGGAAGTTTTCATCCTGATCTCAAGACTTCAATTTCACTATTTTAAGAACGAAATATAAGTGAATGCATGTTAAAAAAAAACAATACTACAATTGACAGCACAAAATGTCACTCTTGACAGAATCAAATTTTATAATTGACAGCACAAAATGTCACTCTTGATAGAATAAAATGGTACTCTTGACAGTACAAAATGTCACTATTGACAGAATAAAAATTTATACTTGATAGAAGAAAAGGTTACTTATGGCGGGATAAAATGTCGCCTTTGACAGAACAAAATGTCTTTTTTGCCAGAATAAAATGGATGCAGTACAAATGTTCGAATGGCTGAATGTTCGAACGCCTCTTTCGCTATTCGAGCACTAGGCATTCTAACCACTTCGAAATATATAACCTATTAGGAAAATAGACGTTCGAGCATTTAGCCATTCGAACATTTGTACTGCATCCAATAAAATTGTATAGTTTGCGGAACAAAATGTCGCTATTGACAGGATAAAATGTAATTCGTGCAAAATTGAGAGAAATTACTCTTGACAGAGTAGAACACCTCTTTTGACATGCCAAAATGCCATTGTTATAATGAAAATTACATTTCAAAGTATTCAAAGATAGTGGTTGGCTTTTCTAGTATACATAAGAAGAACTTCACCGACTGCAATATTGCAATATCTAAATTTCATTTGTCGGAAAATCGATATAAATAAAATACAAAAAATTCAGTTTTTTTAGGGGAAAATTATTTTCCAGCTGTACTTGAGGGTTCGCGAATCCGTTGTCAGATATTCGAAATTCAAAATGGCGGATCCAATACGGCTAAAGGAATTCGTTCAAAGTTACGTCTCAATCGAGATGAAACTACAGGTTATCGGGGGATTTCGCTGATTACGACTTTGTGACCGTATACTTTCAAAATTCAAAATGGCAGATTAAATATGGTGGACAACAATTTGAATATAACTGGATTGCATGAAAAAAAAAGACAGGTCATCCGAAAAATGCCGCAAAATACATACAGTCAACCCCTCAAATTTCGACGAATCTTTCGTAATTTGATACTATGCTCCCTCCCATATTCTGACGCCTCCCATTACAATTAGAAATGATAGTTTCATTGACAAACTAACAGTAGTTACAATTTCTGACTCAGTGGATTTACCAATAATTCGTTTCCAATTATTTACCTACAACCTTGCCGATCATTCCTTCAACCTATCATTTACCGCAATTAAAAATAATTATTGGCAATTTACAAAACTCATTATTTTCAATCTTCCGTAAAATATGTCTAGCGTGTTTTCTTTTTCTCACCGCAATCGCATAAAAATCATACTTCGATACAACGCGCGTACATCTATGCCATTAAACGGTGCTCCGTCAATAGTTTACAATATTCATGTGTCTCGTCATGCGATACTACTTCCCACCTGCGATGTTTTGTCGTCTTTCGAAAAGTTTTCAAGTTCTTAACATTGTCCCGTACTATAACATTGCTACATTGTTCGCGATATAATGATTTCTCAAGTTCTCTCACACAAACAGCTGATCACACGAGTCTTCCTAGTACATCATTACGGCGTTGACAACGATTAAAAAAGAAGAAAAAAAAATCTTTTGCATTCGCCTCGATTCGCATTTTCTTCATCGATTCCACATTTGTTCGTCAACTGCGCCGTCACTGACTGAATTTCCATCTGCTGCATGTATATACAAATACGTTCAAACAACCGCATCGGAGCGATTCCAACGGCCATCAATTGTCCAATCCATTATCCGTCTAAAATATTCAAAAGTATCGACGATAAGCCTCTTTTCGTCCTCTGCATATAACTTCCTACTGCACCGAGAGGGGAAAAGCAATGAAACTCTGCGCCTATGCGAAAATAACGAGGCACCGTTCGGGGCAAGGTGTATCCTCCTCTCTCGCTTGTCGGCTCGGTCAATGTTCGACGATGATAATTTTGCTCGAACGGAACGGGCGACTGTCTCGCTTTGCCCGCGATAAATATCTCCCGCTATATAGAAATGGCTACTTTCCAGCTTACCACCGCCATCAGGCAGCAGCGACATGTGTATACGTCGACCCAGCCTGCGCAAAACTATATTTGTAATGACTATTATTATTGTCACTTCCTGCGACGCTTGCGGTCGTCTGCGCGTGCCTTTAAAAATATTTTTAAACCCAGAATTATTTGGTCCGCGCGAGCAATTATCGAACGCTCGTTGCGTCACGCGTTCGTTGTACCGAAAACGACCCGCCACGATTGAAAAAGAAATGTCATAACATCAATATCATCAACGTTATCACAAATATCATCATCAACCTTTTCATCATTATCAACAGTTTCATCAATATCATCATCACAACCAGCTTTATCATTATTAATCACCACCATCATTAACATTATCATAAATGCCAACATTTCATCGATATCATCGTCAACAACATTATCACAGACACCATCAACATTTTCATCTATTGATATTTCATCGTCGTCGTCGTCACTAACATCATCATCAACATCATTATCATAAACATCATCATCATTATCATAAACATTTTCACCAATTTCATCGTCGTCGTCACTATCATCATCATCATCATCACAATCATCGTTATCATTATCAATCATCAACAACATTATCACAGACACCATCAACATCATCGTCGTCGTCGTCACTAACATCATCATCAACATCATCATCATAAACATCATCATCATTATCATAAACATTTTCACCAATTTCATCGTCGTCGTCACTATCATCATCATCATCATCATCACAATCATCGTTATCATTATTAATCGTCAACAACATTATCATAAACATCATCAACATTTTCATCACTGTCACAATCATCGTCGTAACCATAGTCATCATAATCATCAATATCAACAATTTTCTAAATGTTCAATAAATCAACAACTATATATGGAAGATGTTGTTTCGATTCACACCGTCAATTTATTAATTAACTTACTAATTAACGTACTAATAGGCTACCTAATAATAATGGCAAACTTTGCTCGGTAATTAAATTTGAAATAATTACGTTATTACTTTTAGAAGCAAGGTAATATCGAGGTACCGTTGCTCGATACGCACAAACTATAACAATTGAATTGTTCCACTGTTCTGTTAAGTAATTTAATAGCTCGCACAGCTAATGAACACTCGGAATTCGACGGAACCTAACAATTTATAATAATACAAATCATCCTCGTCATTGAAAATTTCGTTAAATCATTAAAGAAAATCGAAGGTTGCTCGAATCGAAAATGCCCGACTTTTGATCTTCAGAATTTAAATTTAAATCCTCCTAATGATTTCCTTCTGTTCAATACACAAATTCTGTTTTATGTAAGCTCGATCAAAGAAGCGCTTTCTGAAAATGTCATTTTTTGTTTTAATCTTTTTCCAAATTTTCACTTTTTAGTTTTTAGGTTAGAAATTTGTCAACGACTCATCCTATGGCAAATGCCATTCTCCTCTCGCGTATCTTTACTCCAGCCCCCCGCTCGTTTCCATCCCGAATCATTCGTTAATTTTCCAGCATTTTCTGGTCATTTCACCGATAATTTCCGGCTCTTAGTTCGGAAAAATCCTGCAATTTTTCTACCTAGGGCGCAAAATGTTATTTTTTTAGCCGCAGTAACAGTTATCAATATATAACTGACATGTATATATGTGTGTATATTAATGCATTTAAAACATCGCAGTTATACTGTCTTCTTTATTATCCCCGCATATGAGCAAAATCCGATTTTGCGCCCCGTAAACGAAGCGCGAAATCGCATTTTGCGTCTTCTATGAAAAAGAAATGTTTCAATTACTGTATACGTGTATTGTATTTGCGTTAACTTTTTGAAGTGTAATACTTTCTTCAAGAATAATTTCTATTAATAATTTCTGCAAAATCACTTTTTCAGCGTGCGCAAAGCGTTTTCTTGTTTCACGCTGCGCTTAAGACGAATAGCCATGCGAAGTAGTGCATTCAGTTGCACTTTCCAGTGCGAGAAATGCAATTTCCCGCACGACTTATGAACGATACGTAGTTTCTTAACAGTTATTTATTTACCGTCATCAACAACAGAAATGATTACCGTCGTCAACAATGAGAATACTTGCGTCGATTATATAGAGGAATTCCACTGGATTGGTCAAACAATACTTTTCCTTTCC
Organism: Trichopria nigra; assembly: GCA_030522945.1. Taxonomy (NCBI): domain Eukaryota; kingdom Metazoa; phylum Arthropoda; class Insecta; order Hymenoptera; family Diapriidae; genus Trichopria; species Trichopria nigra. The sequence continues at coordinate 11,410 of JAPYZR010001679.1, forward strand.
ACGCAGGCAGAAACTCAAATGCGCACCTTATTATAAGTCGTGAAAAAAAATGTACGTTTTAAGCACTAACCGTACAATGTATATACCATTTCGGCCCTTGGTTTAATGAAATGAAAGGAAGCGTCGAAGAGTAAAGAAAAAAAAATGAAGAAAAACTGATCTCCTTTCCATGTATTATTTGGTCATTCCAAAGTGCCGTTATAGTTAGGCTAGGTCAGGTGTAAAAATACATTCACGTCCATTTAATTTCTATTCTCCCATGTATTCTTCCCTCCGTATCTCAATCAAAATTTTGTGAAATTACGTAATGACGTTATACCTTTGATTCATTACCAACTTGCGTCAGCTGACATTTCACAACTCGAAACAAATTTCACATAGAAATGCACGAATCATTTCATTTCTCAAAATAAAAAACAAGTCACGTTATTGAAATCAGCAATTTCCTAATCGAACGATTGTCATCCTGCCCGCAAACACCCTGATGTCGACGGAACGACCCTGATATCCTAGCTACATATAATAACCGTGCATTCCAATCACATCTCCGAAAGCACCACTCGACGTGAATCGTTGCATAATGGACATCAAATCCTGTCGTATACGTGTGAACGTCGTTCGTCATGGTGAAAATAGAGCTTTCAATGACGCTCTCTTTTCTACTACCCCTCCCCAGGAATAAGTACTGGATACAAAAATACGAATGCATCCTGCTTCGACGAGAAAGGATTGTCGACGGGGACACCAGGGACGGCGCGACGCTGCCGTTTCGACGGTATATTGATCGAGCCCGAGACGACCATCCGGGTCAAGGGACTTGGCAACGTCGCGACGTCTCCAGCTGATCAACGGAAATCTGAACCTGAAGCGCGACAATGCTCTTATACATAGGGGCTTACATGTATATATACTGCATATTGGGCATCGGGCACGTCGTCGTTGGGCTTCGGGGCGCCGCCGGGACGGTCGGGGGTGTCGGTTGCATATTTGCCATTACATGCCGAGACCCCGAGACCGCCTTGAGCTAGAGGGTATACGTGTATATGTCGCCGTATTAACCGCGGCATGCGCGCTTTCCTGCTCGTTGCGCTTCATTCTCCATCTTTTTACGTCGTTTACCCGTTCCTATACATACGTCCGTGAAGCTGCGGGCTCCTTGTCGAGTTCCGGGGTCATTTTTTTTTTGATAGTATCAAAAAGTAATATTTTATCGGAATATTTTATCAATTTATGAAATATTTACTTAAGAATTATTCATTATTCTAAAAATATACTTAACCATTATTTCATATTGTTAAAATTTGCGTTAAATATACAACTTATTTTATTTTATTTTTTATTTTAAAAGTTACCACTTTCAAACTCGATGTTTTCGATTAGCCATTTTGAATTTTGAAAATCCGACCTCAGATTCGTAATCAACGACCTTCAAAACTATTTATCGTACGTCGATTTTCAAGAATATATCGAAGAATGTATGATTGATCAACTAATCAATTCTAATTACTGCGATTACTTAATTACCTATCAAACATTTTTGTTTTCCTTTTCGTTTAAAATACTACCAAAAACACCATCATTGTGCGAAACTTTGAAAAATCCTTTTACCTCATCCACACTACCGTCGAATCATTCTTTTCTCTTTCTGGTTTAAAAAATACTCTATATAAAAATAAGGCCTTGCAAAAACACTGTTGTAAAAATGTTCGCGCCTAGCAGACCTTGAAAACGTTCTCCGTTGTATTTATACATCAGGCAATGCTTCTCTACTTTCGCAGTTACCTGAACTATTATTGATTTATCAATGATTGCAATCTAAAGCCAATGAGAACACAACGATAGCGAACATCTCTAAAAAAAAAAAATCAGTATCCCTTTAATCGCCGCCCACATCTTGATTTAATTGAAGAAAATAGCGTTTAAACCTCTGTGAACTTTGTTTTTCTTTTCTTTTTTCTTTCATTCTCGAATTTCTGACAATTTTACAAAATATTAATTTTCTTCCAAATTATGAGAAATTGTCATTTTTAACTTTACATTAATTTAGATTACTACGGTATCACTTACAATACATAAAATCATTGCCAGCATTTATGGCAAAAATAACATTATATTCCTAATTATTCATCGTTTAATATTTTCAAATAGTCTAATGTTTTAAAAACAATAAAATATTTTAAAAACAGTAAAAAAGTCGTAAAAGTAACTGCCGAAAATACAACGGGCGTTATACGTTGGCGATTTATACTGCGGTAATAAAATATTCAGACACATGCATATATACATGTATCCGTCAGTGGCAGACGTAAATTGGCCACGAGGCCAAATTTCTTGACCTATAATATGCATGTCCTCATAAATATATAAACGATCGGGTTAATTAATATATATATACATTATTATTTACACTTTCCTCGCGTAATTCACGCTCTTTGGTAAAATCGTCGCAATGTCATCAAAGAGTTCATAAAATTAATTTAGAATCCAGTCCCGAAGCGTATAATGCAACTTTAATTCTTCATTATACATTGAACTCCGTCAGTTGTACGGCTATTAACGAAAAGTTGAATCGACTACACTGTAAAACGTCATTGACTTCTTTAAATAAAACAACAGCCGTGAAAACAAAAATAACCTTCACAATACGTATGTTATAAATATATATAAAAAATATATAAAAAAAAAATAAATAGATAAATAATATATATATATATATATATATATATATACGTGTGTGTGGAAAAATTCTACTTAATTTTTTAAAAAGCATTAGGATGATAAAAAGAACACGTTAATTAAGTAGTATTGCCACCGATATATGTACTTGGCATACGCGAATGACATTAAATTTTCGAATAAATAATCCACTTATCGCCGTACTTTACCGCGACTTTAATGCGACTTGTCACGAGAGAGATTAAGAGCACTAATAAGATTGCTTATCCGTTTTTCACGTCTAACAGAGTTCTCGCGTTTGTAATCGTAACTTACTCTGCGACTGGTGATGCGAATGTATATATATATATATATATATATATATATATATATACATATATTTTGTAATTAACAAAAGAAAATGGCTTCTTTAGAAATGCACTTTTGTTCATGAATCAACTTATTGTAGAATGCGATAAAAAAAATGTAATGTCTACATTAAACTACGAGCAATTCTAATCACCATTGATTCATTCACAATTCATTCATTCCGAATTTTAATTTAGCATTTCGCCAACTGTGTTAGACATTCTGTCCAATTTTAGATACAAGCTAGTTGCTGTCTCAAATGATTGATTTAAAAGTGTATGAAATAAAAGTGCCCATAAACTGAATAATAACTGCAGACAAAAGTAAATAGACCTGTTTTTGTTACAAAACTGTCCAAATACACCGGATATTAAAATTGGATTTAGATTGGACACGATTTTGTCTAAATATCTTGCCTAACAACTGTTCAATCAAATTATTCAAAATTTGTACGCAACCATCGTATCAAATAACTATCGTTAAATTATTCAAAATATATATGTATATAAAACAAATGGACAAATATTAGATACTTATTATCCAGTAAAAATGTCCAGTATATTTTTTTTTACATACGAGTAAATAATGAAAACGTATACGATATTATTCATATGTATGAACAAAGTATTGTAAAAATATTACAATAATATTGGGCGGAATGTAGACGGAAATTCGAAAGAAAATGCTTAGGGAAGTCGTCCCAGATGTGGCTAAAACTTTTAGACAGAAACTGATGGGCGCATATTGTACAAGATTTATCGGAAAAAAGGTATGTAATAAAAAGACAAGGAAAATGTTACATTTCCAATAGGAAACTGGCCAGTTTGGGCGCAAATTTCTACTAGGGAATGTTTACTTGACAAAGATTTTTGTAGCATGTAATTATACGTTTCTACACGGCGAGACAATGGAACGCCTCTCCGACATCACGTGAAGAATATTGCATAATATACAAGCCGAGGGAACTATGTATCTAATCTTGATCAAACACCTATATAAAATTAATCTAACTGTACAAAGCTGGCGACACGATAATGAAATCCCTCTTTATCGAAGAAAAGGAAAAAAAAAACATGGAATACTATTATACTGATTACATTTCTCGACGCTTACATATCAATTTTTGATTGTTTACGGCAAGTGGTAAACAAAGGAATGAAAATCATTTTTGAGAAACGTCATCGCTTGAATAATCGGCCATTTTGAAATTTCATCCTTTCGATTGTCTGATATCAGCTGTCTAAATTCTTTCTAGTTATGGATTTTTCAAAAAAAAAAAAAAAAAAAAAATTAATAAAATGAAAAGCGATACGATTCGACCGACGGTTCAATTCGAAACGAACTTAAGATACAATTGCGATTAAGAATATCTAAACAAACAACGTTAATCTCAACTGCCGTAATGTAACCGCAGTCAATGGCGAGCGGACAAACAAAACACATATATAGATAAAGGTACTATTCCTATACTTTTTATTTATTTATTTACATTTATACATTACACCATTTCAAATGTATATTGGCCTACGTATATTTTTACGTAAGCGATAAAATATCTTAGCAGATTAATAATATCATACTATTAGTAGATGAAATACTTGAAGAGATGCGATTCGTGCATTTTAACGAATCTTGTACAAAAATGTTGACATTGGGAAAATGAAATGAAGCCATTTTTAGAAAACTTATCTACTATTATCTACTATTCGTCATCGATTAACGATATTATATAATCATTACGACAACTAAGAAAAAAAAGACGATATTTTTCTTAATAGTAAGTGAAAATATTGCAATCGTAACTCGTAATTAAAACTTATAATCAAAACGTGACATAATAACCAGCGTTAATTTCACATTTCGATACGTGTTTATATATATAATGATATCAAACGTAATTTGAAATTATGGTAATATTACGATAATGATTAAGGAATTATTTTCCTTTACGATATATGTCAGCTATTAAAACATTGATGTGTGAGTATGTTTTATAAAACATAAATGTATGTTAATGCCCAGTAATCGAAAAGAAAAAAAAAAACACATTATGAAATATTCAGATAAGCCAAAAATAGGATTAAAAACAATAAGTCATCAAGTCGAGAACTGAACAAATTTTTATCAATACTTGCATTGTTCTCAATGATATTTTTTGATTTAATATATGTATAAATTTCTTTGATCAGTTCTAAGAATTTTTTGTTCTGCAACGTATTCTCCGAAAGACTATCATTTCCAAATAAAAAAAATTCCTAAACTTTTCGCCGACTTTTAATGACTAATGTTACACTATATACACCGAAAAAAAGTATCGTTGGACCAACTATTCTATAGTTGTGACAACCGTACAAATTGTCAACCAGAAGGTTGGTTACGTCAATTAACACGGAAAAAACGACTTGGTTAGGACAACAAAGAAATTACGAGCGTTCCAACCAACTGCCTATAGTGCACTGAGCGCTAGACGAGAAATTGGTTGGACAAACTATTTTCACTTGGTTGATTTCGAATAGTTCAGTCGACAAATGTCATTCTTATAACAACAAATAAATTGTTACCTAATTGTATTAATTAATTGTACCTAATTATATTCTTTGCATGGTCTGTTTGTTCCAACTATAATTACAAATGGTAGATTGAACTAAATGGATTTTTTTTGGACATTTGATCTACCAGCCAAGTGAGTGATCGTATCAACTAAGAAATCTCTAACCAATAACGAAATTGGTTACTTCAACAAAAGTTACATATGATGCAACATTTTTGCAATCGTCACACTGCGTTCGTCCTTCCTGAAATGACGGGACTTTCACCGACAAAAATACCAACATTGTACGGAAAAAATAGAAGTACACCGACGTATATGTAACATGGCGTCAATAAAAAATCACCATTATTCGATAAAATAATCGATGCTTTATGTCGCATCGAAATAACCCGTTGTTTCCCGTGACAACGCCTCAAACGACTCATCCGAAAGCTGCTGATGCGAAAACGCTTTGTTCCCATAAACGGCAACATTATTATGCCGGTCCTCTAATTCACGATTCGAATGCCTCGTCGTAGTAAAATTGCGAACAATTAAGAGTACATCGGCGACACTCGTATCCCACTAATGATCGGGCATTATATGACGTAATGAGAGCAGACGCTTTGACTTGTAAACAATGTTAACGTACTATTATACATACTTATCATGGCTCCTGTTCCGTACATATATATATATATAGTTCTACGCGATTATACGAGTTATATACATATAACGAGTTATATATATATTATACGAGTTATATATATATACATTCTACAGGGCACTTCAAGATATAACCGGTGCATGCATCCGCCGCGTTGGTCCTTCATCGTCGTTGTCAGTCGTTGCCGCGTGGATCAAGTTCAAATATAAACGTCGTTATTTTTAAACACGTTCATCAGCGGCGAACCAAACGCGAGAAGATGCTCCGAGTGCCTCGACGAGGGCAAACTCTAGGTGCTTTTAATTCCATTTATGTCGCTAATAATGTTATAGAAATGTGGCGTATCATTATCTCAGTTGTCTGATGTCCTATATAGTTTTGCCAACAATGATCGCGCGAGGTGATGCGAAGCATTTTGTAATCGAAAGGAAACATTTTTTTTTCTCTTTGGAAACCAGTTGAAATAATTAATAATAATAATATCGATGTGAAAAGTAAAACTTTTTTGTTTCATTTATGTTTATTGTTGCAATAAAATTAATGAAAATCGTCCATTTTCGCCTTCATTCGGGCGGAAATGGAGGACTTTCCGCCCGCTTAATATATAAGCCACAGTTATATACTTCTATCTTTTGTATAAATTTTAAAAATGTTGACGGCAAATGTACCGTCTTTTCCTAACGGAAACAATCGTTAATTGGAAGGAATCCTTTCAAAATCGAGTGAGAAATAATCATCGCACGTAATAAAGTCAGACCTTTCGTTAAATTTTCCAAGCAATTATTTCTCTATACGCGTCGTTATCTTCATTTCCCGGAAAAAAATGAAAAAGAGTAAACACGATTTCACGTCGCCAATATATATATGTATATATATATATATATGTATGTATTGACTGGTGTTTACGGCACAAACAAAAGACTCGGGAATTTCCTCATTATTGCTACATTGCGCATCATCGTATTTACGGTATACACACATGGCTGCTGCGAATCGCAACTCTGAATGATGCTCGAAAGTATATCGTGGAATGGTTTTATATCTCCCGAGTTAGTACAATTTATCGTTTTTTAACAATTTTTATTATACAAAATTTTCATTACTTTAAAGCATTTGTATTTAGAAACATTTTTATTGTAAAATAGTAATTGTAATAAAAAAATGGCAATTTACCATTTTATCAATTTATTGCAAGTAATTCGTATGAATTTTTCGGTAAAAATAATTGAAAAAGAAATTGAAAATGAAAATACCGCGAAATGAGAACATAACCTCAAAGTGTTCACTCGTCTTATTACTCAAAGTAAAAAAAGAAAAGAAAAAATAAATTATAAAAACTTCAAAACGATGATGAACCAGTATTCGAATATATTCATTAAAAAAATGATTCCTTCTTTATCCTTTTTAATCCTCGTTAATTCAAGTTTTTGCCTTTCAATTCTGTTTACTAGGCTGTATTTTATTTAATTCCCAACTAATTTCACTGCTTTTTTTTCATCAGTGATCTGAAAGTTTAACAAAACGTTATTTTCTCTCATTTTACATTTTATTTTGTACTGATAGAAAAATACAAAACTGTAGTTTCCTGCAACGCATGAAAGCGGTTTCCGTTAATATCCAATGTTATTGTCATAAAGCACGTCGCGATTTCAACAATGCGCATACAGAGGTCATTATGGGACAAAACAAACTCTCCTATTTTTCTGTTTACGTCGTGAACATAAAGTAAAGTCGTCAATTCACGTTCATTACTTTCTTTTATATTTATTTTAGGAACAAAACATCAAAACCCGACCTCACCTATATAGTCTCTACACTGTCCTTCATGCAGTCACATCATCTTAATGAACAATTTTCAATGCTTTCGAGTAGTGAAAATAAATGTTCGTAAATATACATACGTATACATATATACATACATATACATACATACAGTGAAAATAAATAAATAAATAAACAAATAAGTCAGTAAATAAATAAGAAAATATAAATATGACCACAATGACGTCAGTACTCCGATAAAAAACGGTTCAAAAATAAATCTCGTCGAAAATAAAAATTCCAATTTATACCCGACTAGGAAAGAAATCCCACGTGTGAACCGCTTTGGAGCAGTCGTGGTTGGTATCGCTATAATATATATACACACACACACACACATATAAAAGCCATCCTCGGTTCTCTTCGTTACCAAGTATTTGCACAAAAAGCTGGAACACATATGCGCACGCACGCACGCGTATATGGTGCCCTGTAATCTGAATCCGCTTTTATCACACGAAAGCTTCTCGTTCCGAATGGCCATTTGATGTACGATGACGAATTTCGGTTATCTAACTTATATAAAATATATGATATATATTTCGTCATAATTGGATATTTAATACGGTGAGGTTCTACGAATCTTCCTGTATACGTTCAAATAATAATTTACACACACACACACACACACACACACACACACACACACACACACACACACACACACACACACACACACACACACACTCTACACACATTATACAAACTCACCAAATTTACAAATCTGTAAGTTAAGAATAATTCATCGAGTCGTTATCTAATTAATTGTAATAATACAAATTTTCATTTTCCTTAACCCAATAACCGACAAATGCACTGAAATTTTAGATCGGTTTAAAAAAAAATAATTAAATATCGTATGAATTAAAAAATCGAAAATTAACGAATACATTTTGAAGGTCGCTCTTTCGAAAGGCGTTTAGAAAATTCGTTTAAAAAATCGGAATTTTCAATGCGTCTTTGCAAAATTACGTTAAAAAAAAAACACAATTTTTCCATGTAATTATTTTCATTTTTCATAAATTTATCGGGCAAGAAACGCATGTCCATTCGCTTAAAAATGCACTCGATGTATGCCCTAGAATAGAATTCAGATGCATATACAGAAATGTATTGAAATGCATTAAATTCTCGATCCATTTTCGATTACTGGAATATTATACGAATACATATATACCAAGTCATACTGCTAGGTACAAATCGGGGCATTCAATCCATTCAAATGAGAAACGTGTGCCACTTTTAACGAAGACCATCTTCGTACTTTAGGATCGACAATTTTCACTTCTGCACGTTCCATTATTATTCAATTTACTCGTTAAAACGTCGGTTGAGGCGTACTCGATCGAGAAAATATATACATGCCACGAAGAAGATGTATATAAATTTCCCTCGGGGACGACGACGTCGCCCGTTAACGTTAAATCGTGTTTATGAAAATGAATTTTATATATACACATATATATATATATATAAAACTCGATTGCTGCGGAAGGTCGACCTCGTTCGCTCGCAGCGCGTATATATTATTAATCCAATTTTCATTATTGATGGTTTTTCCTTTAATTAACTTAAGCACACGGATGTGCGAGGTGCTTCATTTGTTCACTTCATTTGTATACTTCATTTGTTTTTGTAAGTTTCTATACTTTTCGAAATACAAAACAACAAATCCTTTTTTCAACGATTCAGTCATTTCATCTGAAATTATTATATATGTGACCGAAACAATAATTCGGAGTCAAGAAACTATCCAACAGTTGTCACTTTTCATTTCTGTTTGAAACATATAATCGTTTATAGATCGAATATTAAAATAATTTTTAAATTTAGAATGATAGGTTGAAATTTTAACAAAAATTTATATCTCTTAATCACAGATTAAATTTATAATACAGTAATAAAAAAAAAAAAAAAAAAAAAAAAAAAAAAAAAAAAAAAAAAAAAAAAAAAAAAACAATAAATTACTTAATTATTTAATCCATAATTATAAATATTATAATTAATTATTAAAAAAAAAACCCAAGACATCAATGTCACGTACCACCACCCAAACTAAATCTTTCCGTAAAAAATAAATGTAAAAAGGGTGTAACAATGTTTTAAAATCGAACCTTTCCGATCCCCTTTACGATAAAAAAGAAGAGAAAAAAAGAAGCACACGAGCTCGCTCCCTTAGACGGTTCGATTCACGTCGGTTCACCCATCGTTAATGGAAAATCGATATTATTTTACAATGATCGATCGCTTATCCCCCTATCGCTATACGACCCCCCTCAATACGGGACTTATGCGCCGTGGCCTCAAGGTTCAACTATGACAATGACCGTGCTCTAATTAAAAACTCCTATGCCCCGACGACCTTGCTTCATATTTCTATAGTCAAAAATGACTGAGAATGAATGAGGACGAGAGTGAAATATTAATGCAGCTACGACAAAAAAAAAAAAAAAAAAAAAAAAAAAACGACATTCCTGAAAAGTGCCGAAAGAAAATCGCACTCGCATTTCCGTCCGCAATTGTCAGAGTCGCCATTCTTCGCGAATGAATCGAGACGTCGCGTATAATAAACTATAACGTGTCTCGTCGACGACAACAACTGTAACAATGCTCTATTATAATGATACTTATTAAACGAAACTGTATATATAGCGTTAATGACTTCGTTGACGATGTACCAAATTCTCCAAAGATATACCATATCTATTTGCTCATTTTACGTAATCGTAGGACGTTGATGAACCGATCATGCGTGTCTCACTTTTATCAACACGGACAGCTCTACGATTATATATATGTACAATCATAATACATCCTGGTAGTTGTACAAACTACAGCGTGCGCAAAGTTCACGGACGTCTTCTGTTACCTTATATTTTATATTGTCGCGTTACTCCGATAATGCGGCATTATCGCGACGATAATAAATTTTTCATTCATTCATTATTTCGACAAACTCAGGAATACACGACTTGAAAATCTATGGTATAGTACAGGAAAACAATGCTTGCCGTTGTAAAAAGTAGCATGTTTCTTCACTGAATGAGAGAAGTCCAATTTCCCGCACTTAAAAACGGTGTCGGAAATACGATTTCCCCTCATACTATTGTACATTTTACTGTATATTATGTAATTTTACTATGTACGTAAATAGAATCGTTTTATTATTATTATTATTATTATTTTTTTTTTTTTAGACGATGATTATTATTATTCAAGAAAACCTCGAGATAATGAGAAAATTTCACCCCATCGATTGTTCGAGGGTATACAAAAACACATTTAACGCTGAAAATAGGTCGCACACGACAAACAGGCATTAAAAATATAAACCATTTTCAACGATGCACAAGATGGCGGGCGGATTTGTTGACTACATTTCGCAATGCGTGTAAATAATGAATTACGCCGCCGCATTATTGTTATTATTAATATTGACATTGAATTAATATAGAAAATCGATGTATCGTGTATTGCGTGTACTTTACAATCTCGAGAATATATATATTTTTTTTTTATTTATTTCAAGAAACTATATAATAACTACTTAATATTTTTTAATATGATTGAATTTGAAGCTTGAATAAATTATAATGAGAAACTTATTGGTTTGAACAAAAATATGAAGTTGTAATTTCTCAAATGTCTGAGTGCCAATTAGAAATCGAAAATTAAATAATTTTTAGGAATAATCGTTTCATTTTTGAAGTAATTGAATTCAGTTATTGCACTGCTGCAATCGATTGAAAACAACGAGTCAATGTGAAGTGCACATTTTAAATTTCAAATGTTACCTTATCCAATTAACAATTTAAAAAAATAGAAAAAGAAAAATAATTAGTCAGAATAAATAAAGTATATATTTTTATGTAAATCGATTAGCGATTATATGTAGATTATTTTTATTAAAAACGATTCATCTCATTCACAATTTCTCATTGTATATTTTTGAATTCACAAACAATTTTTTATCGCTTCATCGATTTACATCGATTTAGTGATTCAATAAGAATTCAGTTTTGCGTTTTGAATTTCTTCGAATCCTTAATAAATTTGGAGACTAGGATCGATAGATTTTACGAATTAATATAAATATTCAAAAGTATTCAAAGTCATTTTTTCTCGAATCTTTTTAAGTTCTTCTTTCGTCGAGAGACAAGAACTCGGCTTCCGAAAGAACATCAATATAAATTAAAAAGCTATAAATTTTAATCGTAAATATCCAACGAATAAAAATCGGAATTAAACGATTCGCCATATCCAATAACCAATTCTTTCATAATAAACGAAATTCACATATTTATGCTTTATTACAATCAAATGCGTTTCAAGCCACGATTGACATTTGTAAATTTAAATTCTATACTTTTTAATACATTTAAATCTAAAAAAAAATTGTTTCCAAATTCAATTCAATGCATTTCAATTCGTTTTAATTCAATAAATTCAATAAACCACTAAGTAATTTTAATTGTATGCAATCATGATTTTTGGTTTAATACATATTAAAAGTTTAGGACTTAACTTACAGACGTTAATTTTGGATTCAAACGTATTAAAAATCACAGTAGAATTTTATTTATAAATATACAACAAATGAAAATGTATTGAACCGGATTCGTCAGAGTCGAGAAACGAATTCGGTTACAGTTTACTTATTACGATACAATACATTTCAATCTAAAAAAATGTTCCGAAACTAGTTTTTATCAATTTTAATCTATTTTAATCTAAAATTTAATAATTTTAATTTCATGTCATTATTATTATTATTATTATTGTTTACTTTATTAAAATCAATTACAAATGCACAGAATGTAATTTATATGCATTCCTTTTGAATTCAAACGTATTGAAAAGCAAAGAATTTAATTTACAAATATTATTTGTGGATTCAAATGTATTGGAATGTATTAGAGTATAGATATGAACTTGCCACTTCGTTTTAACTGTATGTATACGTTTTTCGATTCTGATAAAAACATTTCAATATAATTTTTAGTTTGGTCAGATTTCCGTCATTTGCGATTCTAAATCTTTAATTCGCTTTAATTCATTGATACATAAATCGATTCCATCAATATATAGTATAGTTGGATTCAATTTTTAAAAAATGAATCAATTCAAATTAATTGTGTACATACATACATACATAGTATATAAATTATTTTCTTCGTTACATAAAAAATTAAACTTTCCCAATAAACTGTAAAAACCACACATGAACTAGAGCAAGCTCCAAAAAAAAAATTCCAATAAATCAGTCCGCATAGCGTCACTCGTTCGAAGGTTAGGATATCCCTTCCTCCATTTTCTCTCGAAAACCCATTTTCCCCATAATCGATTCTCGCCGCGTGCAGCAGCACGCGTTTTCCGTTCCATCGGCGATACATATACATATACATACACGCATACGTATACATACTTTCACGGGGCACTTTTTCCGTCATCCCCGTGCATGAGTATCCGGACGATCCGGACGTCATAAAGCAAATTCCTCGTCCCGTATCGGCTCTGCATCGGCCTCCCCGGCTATATAATACAGCTATATAGCCTTTGTGAAATACTTACACACGCACACACATACACACACAAGCGCGCTACCCTACATCAATGTGTATATACGTAGACACGTATACGCGTCTGCCTGCCTGCGAGCCGTATATGTATACGAGGGTTTCGCGACGTTGTCGGCCGAGAGTCGGCGCGCTATTCCCCGACGTTGCCATTCGTGCCGACGGACGACCAACCAGGGGCCACACGAGGAGAAGGCAGTCGGCGGGCGCCTGGTCGCCTGCACGGCAGTTTATACACTTTCAGTTTGTACAGCGGCCGCGTGTTTAGCGGACGTCCTCGCCGTAAAGAGAGACGTCGACGCAGCAAGAATAAATTCTATATATATATGTATATATAGATCATATACATATATACACGTATATTTACGGTCCTAGTCGAGCGTGCGGGAAAGCGCGTGCTGTCGTCGTCGGGGCACTGCGCGCGTGGGTGCACCTGTCTGACCGGCGGGGGGAGGAGGGCGGCCGACGAACCGGGATCGTTGCTGCTGCTGCTGCTGAGGTGCTTACCGTCGTCACCCGGGAGAGTTTCGGCCGTTCGCGGCTGGTTTCACGAGCACGGCTCGACTTTGCTACAATGGCGGCTATCACTACGGGCGTTACGAGTTCGTGACATATAGCAGCGGTTTAAACGCCAATGGTTAGCTCGACCGAGACTAGAATCGGCCCCGTGTTAGGTATGTGCCGTCCGGGCTAGAGACCTCCTACTGTCCTACGTCTCGCTATACCTGACCTCGCTGACTCCCGGTGCCAAACGCGGGTGAGATCGGCTTCGAGAAACTTCTCGGGGAGAGAAAGTGGTCGCGCTGGATACGTACCCAGTATACTTACGTGCACGTTCGCAAAGTCGATCGTAATGCCAAAAAAAAAAACAAAAAAAACAAAGAAACAGAAACAAAAAAGAAGAAGAACCTTTCGAGTTCGTGTCACGTGGCTGTGTGTCGAACTTTTGACCTGCACGTACGTTCGGATCGACCGACGCGACCGCGACCGCTAGAAACTTCCATCATGTGTTTTTCAGCCCCCGATCTCACCTTTGTTCCGTCGTCGAAATTCTCGCCACTTTCCCCTCCTCTTTTCGTTATTATCTTGTGCAGATTATTCGAAAGTCTCGTTTGCAAACTCAGAAATCAAGTTGTCAATCACAAAAGAAAGACTTTTACCAAAAATCACAGTGAGAAGCAAGTTTGCTGATTGTCTTTTCTTTATTTACTACGTGCATCTTTTATTTGCCCTATTTCATGATTGTGAAAACTGGGTTTTTTTTACCCAAAAACGCTACGGAAAATTCTAAAATTCTTCGAAACTTGGCCGAGAAATGAAATTCTGCGGTGAAAATCTAAATTCTGTTTTAAATTAGAAAATTCAACGGATATCGGATTTTCACTGCTGAATCTCGTATGTGGATCCCACAGTTCCCTTCGAATGAATTCCAATACCCTGGAAACCGAAAAGAATGAACAGGAAATAATTCATTGCCATATGACTCACTATCCTGTCCTTTCCTATTAAATTCGTGCTTTTCTATTCTTTGCCATCTACGTTTTAGCTCTTCGATCCATTTTTTCCCCTTTTTTGTTTACTATCCGTTTTCTGCTCCGGTAAAGGGAGAAAGAATTTATGAACATTTCCGAATCCTTGCTTCAATAAATTTTTAAGACTCATTTTGGCATCCGTCACTTTCTATTTACTCACTTTTTATCTTCCGTGTAACAGACCTGCACGATCTAAAACGGTCTATATTGAACCGCGGGACCTCCAAGCAAAGCTATTGTGCAATTGATTAACATTGCTAAAAATCATTTTTAGTCATTTTTAATAAACGTTTTCATCGTCATGAATGATGACGAATAATCTCAAGAGAATAACGAAAAGTTCCGGTACCCGTTACTGCGAGTCGACCTACTTTCCCGTCCACGATGCGACTAAAACTTTAACTCGATGCCTTTTTAGGTCTTAGGGATGAAGGTGGATTGGGGTCCCTGGAGGTTGATCTTCACCGTGCTGCTCACGCTACCGTGGACCTCGCTGTCCGATATCGCCGCCGAATGTCCGCAGAAATGCGACTGCGGCAACAAGACTGTCCTTTATTGCGCGGACCGGGACTTTGCGGATCTCGGTTTCAGCACGGATGTGCGAGATGTCGTACTGCACGACGTACGCACGGCGCGTTTACCCGGCAAGGTCCTCGCGTCCGCCAAGTCATTGCGAAGCCTGCGGTGGACGCGCAGCGGCATCAAAGATGTCGATCCCGACGCATTTCGGTTCAACACCCAGCTGGATCGGCTCAATTTAGGTGACAACCAACTGAATCACCTCCCGGCGGAGGTGTTCCGCCAGCTGCGTAATCTTCGATACTTGAATCTGACCGGGAATGCCCAGCTGGTCACCCTGCCCGAGACCCTGTTTCAGGGCTTGGGCAAATTGGAGGAGCTGCTCGTAGCCAACAGTAAAATCGGCCGACTGCCCTATAAGATTTTCGAGCCTGCGCGCAGTTTGATAAGGATTAACCTGTCCGGCAATCACATCGTGTCCCTGGTGGACAATAGTTTCAAGCAGAATAGAGTTCTGGAGGAGTTGGACCTTTCCAACAACCGGCTGATGAACCTGCCGCCAGGACTGTTCTCGGGACTGCGCGGACTGAGAGTGCTCAAGCTGAACAACAATAAAATCAATTCGCTCATCAGGGGACTGTTTTCGGAGATGGTGGGCCTGAAAGTGCTCGATCTCAGTGAAAATCCAATCGAGAGTCTGTCGGACACGACATTTGCGAAATTGGCGGATTTACGATGGCTCAGTTTGGCCCACACGGATTTAACGAGAATCCCGAAAAACATTTGGGCGTCCACCAAGCATCTGGAACATCTCGTATTGGGTTACACCAAGATAGAGGTGCTGGGCGACGGCGCCTTCGCTCATTTGCATAATTTGCAGAAGCTGGAAGTGTACAACACTCCGTTGCACGAAATCGGTATCCGCGTCCTGGATGACACGCCAATGTTGAGGAAGATCAACCTGCGAAATAACCAACTGACCTTCCCGCCTGCAAATCTAGCGGACTTGGAGCAACTCGAGGAACTGGAACTCGGGGGGAACCCTTGGGCTTGCGACTGTCGAATGTTCTGGTTCGTACGATGGGCGGACGAACACTTTCATCAACCGGCCTTTGACAGTGGTCTCAGGTGCAGTTACGAGCCGGAGGCCGTCGACACGCTGCAAACGTTGCGTTATTTGAACTGCACCAAGCCGATCCTCGTGCGAGTTAGCCCACCGGAAAAGCACGCCGAGGATAGTTCCGTGGTGCTAGATTGCGAATACACCGGGAATCCGCTGCCAACGTTGACTTGGGTCACGCCTACGCTCAAGATTTTCCATTGGAACCCGGTACCATCCTTCCCCGACGTGTACTTACATCATCCCCGGGTCCACGGTTTCAACGTGGATGATAAGAAATTCGAGGACGATGGCCGAGTGGGACTACTGGAGAATGGCTCGCTCTACATTAGCCACTTGTTAAGGGAAGACGTCGGATTATACAAGTGTTTCGCTGTCAATCCTATTTCCAATGCAACCTCATTTGTTACGCTCTACATGGATCCCGTCAGATTTCGCGAGATCGAGATCATTAGCTTCGGAGTGGGAATCGCTACTGCCGCCGGATTTCTTCTATTAACGCTTTTCATTCAGTTCCTGCGACATTTATTCATCAAGTGGGTCTATGTTTTTTCTCTCATTTTTTTTTTTTGTTTGTCAATTACGCCAAGTCCAGTGTTGAAAAAGTGTAGGTTTGTTCTTGATGAAATCTTACGGAAGACTTTCTTTTCTACCGGTTTTCGCTCGTTAATCATGTCAATATTTCGGACACATACGTCGCAAAGAACAAACCTATTATTTTCCAATGAATCACAGTAACACGCACATCAATTGGTTCATATAGATAGAACTAGCCCCGTGTACTTTGCACACTTCAATGTTCACAATGTCATTTCGCAATGGAAGGCTCGCGTAAATTCCGTCCCTCGGAATTTACGCAAGTCCAGACTTGGTGCAAAAAAGTTTCCAACTGGTCATGAGGGAATTTCGTGTTTTGCAGAAACTTCCGAATTCGGTACGGCCCGTGGAAGGAAATTTGAAGAATAACCGAAATTACGCAAACCGACGAAACGGCATCGTGAACAATTGGAAACGTCGCATCGTAAGACCTCAGACCCCGCAATGCTTCGACCGCGAATAATAACGATAGTTTCGCGCAATTTTCCAGGTGTGGCTGTGATAAATGGTGTCTGTGTTGCCGGCGCGTCGGGGTGACTCCGCGCGCGAAGCAGATCTACCAGATGTTGGACAACATCGAACAATACAAGAGCCAGCAGCTCGAGCGTTTGCGCGAAAATTACACGCAGCAGGTGCACCGCATACGAGACAATTGCACCCAACAAGTCGACTGGATCAGGGACAGTTACGAGGGCCAAATGCGGCACATTCGGGACATCCGAGATTACGGGACGAGTCATCTAACTGCCTTACGAGATCAATATTACGATCAGGTAAATAAGAAAATTGCACTTATTCGAATCCCAACCTACATTATCGTTTATCATTGTAATCTCGCAATTCAAATACAATTACGATTCCTATTTAACCTGTTAACCTATTCGCTCGTTTACGCAGGTGAAGCGCGTCCGAGAGTACTCGACCGGCCAGCTCAACTGGGTGCGCGAGAACTACGTCTTCCAGCGCAACAAGATCCGTAAGTTCCGCACCCATCAAGTGCTGAGGCTCCGCGAAAGCTACAAGTACCAGCAGCAGACCCTGAGCAAGGTCCTGGAGAATCTGCCGGGTCTGTACTTTGACAATTGTCGGAGTGGCTCCTGCGGACGAAGCGATTCGGTCGTCTTCGACGTCAAGGACACCGATGGCGGCACCGCCGACCTGGACGCCTACTTCAAGGCGAAAATCGATGACCTCGTGGCAGCCGCCACCTCCAGCATGGAGGACATCAACAGCGACTATTACACGCCGCCCGAGCACTCCACCTGCAGTCCGCGCGCGCTACCTGCCCACCTCAAAGGCGTCCACATCAATTACATCGAGGACGGACCGCCCTTCGTCCCGGTGTCGCTGATGCCCTTTTCTAACGGCATGCCGCTCGTCAAGTCCAGTCGAACTGCCGCCGAACACCCCCAGGTGAACCCGAAACCAGTCACCGTCGTCGAGATCGGACCGACGGGCCTTCATCGGGTCGAGGAAAACGGCAGTACCTTAACAATCGCGAGTGTCACGGAATCCCTCGATCGTCCAGTTTTTCGCGGCGTGAGTGCCGAGACCATGGCGGGCAACAACTGTCAGGGCGCCCCCGAGATGATCGGTCTGCTCGCGCCGAGCACCAGCTTGCCAGATATACCTCGTGAAACGACTCTTTAGTTATTACCTTTCCACTTCAAGTTGCCTATTATCGTTTCTCTTTTCCCATCGATTATTCGTGATAGTGACAGTGCTCGACGTTTTCTAATGACTTTCTCAACGATCGAAGTGACTGCATAAACGAAGAAACCGAGTGATGGGAAGAAAGGTCATGGATTCACATTCATGGTCGTGGTGATTTACGCTAACTATCGATTGATAATTTTACTTTTTTTTTTTGTACTTTGTTGTTCTTTTAGAGACTTAGGAAACTACTGGAAGTGCAGTTTACATTATTATACTTTTCAAGAGCATGCTTTTCATCGGCATTAGTGTCAATTCCGTAAGGTCGATAATTCCTACGTATTGTGGTTTTTACGGAGGAAAACGTTCTGTACATACCTACCTACATATATATATATATATATATATACATATAAATACATACACACATGTATATATGTATATATATGTATATATATATAAAAAATCAGTGACTGTGCGCGGAAAACGTGGCAAGTGTTTAAAGACTGAGGAGGAAGCGCTAGAAGTTTCTTTCGTTTAGCTCCAGCTCGTGATCGGGTCGTTTTAAGAGATTATGCGTGTATTTAACGATCGGAATAACGGCAAGCGTACCTTACATTGTTACAATTACCTTTTCATATTTTCTCTCCGTTTGTAAATTGAGGTGCGCGGCGAGTTGTATACGAAATTGCTCGATTGTAAGCGGTTGAGCGTTATAGCCGTCAAAGGCCATTGTTTAAAATCGATTCGACAAGAGAGAGAGAGTGAGAGAGAGAGAGAGAGAGAGAGAGAAAGTACATTGCGGTCGAATTTTTGTTTCATATATACATATTTTACTAAGAAAACTGTAAATCGTGTAAAATACAATACAAAATTTACAAAGAGTTTTTTTTGTGTGAAATGTATTGTGATCTGACAAAAAGAAAGAAAAAAAAAAACCATAACAAAACAAAATCGTAGAATGAAAAAAATCGTCTTTCCGACGTTTTAGCGTTCTTCGCTTTATGGTTTCGCGCTGAGGGAGGTTGCAGTCTAACTTTCAAAAAGTAGCGTGCAAAGACATCGTAAACGACGAGTTTTTAGTTCCTATATATATCATCGCTGGAAGTCACAGTCGCTCGATACGGAATATCGATGTACATCGAACGAAATCAATTGGCCGACTAGAAACTCGTACTTATGCTTCCTTCATACTGTCATATATAATTTTTATATGTCATTTTTGATGATTCGAGCAAAGAAAAAAAAAACAATAAAAACAACATAAAAAGATATAATTCCTTTTTCGAGACTGCCGAAATTCGCTCCGTACATTATCGTCTTTCTTTCGATTGTCGTTAATTTTGTCGATTTTCAAAATGCTTCTTCCACGCAAACCATTTCTTACATTGTTTACAAATAAAGTGATATAAAGTACAGCATTCGCTAATATACACCCTTTTCAAAACTATTATTTTTTTTCTAAACGTACAGAAAAAAAAAACACAAAAGTGACAAACACTTGATACCTTATTTTTGTTCATCTAGAACTAATGGTCGTCTTTCATTTTATCATTGCCAACACGACAAATGACAGAGAATGGAAACGACTAAAATATAAACAAAAACAGAAAAAAAAAAAACACACACACGAATACATTTTAATAATTACCCATCAATGGAAAATGGATTTAAATGGATTCAGAATTTAATGCATTTCAATACATTTATGTGGGTCTGAATTTTTCTTAAGAATTTATTATCTTTGAATTTAAATACATTTAGCTATACTATTGCCTCCTCGATTTATAATTTTAATATTTTTTATTTATGAAATTGGATTGAATGCATTCGCCATTTAAATAAATCATTGTTAGATTTGAAAGCATTCCAAACGGATAAAAAAAAAAGTATTAAAAACAATTAAACTAAATCATTTCTATCCATTCCCATCCATTTTCGAGTGCAAAAATTCCTTGACAATAAAAAAAAAAAAAAAAACTAATTCAGACGAGAGGAAGTGCATTTTTAACTACTCTTGCATACATTCCAATGCATTTGTATCAAAGAATAAATATGAATTAAATTCAATTTCTTTCAATACGCTCGAATCTGATAATAACATGTCAAAATTGGGTTGTGCGCATTTGAATTCGTTTGAATCCAAAATTAAGTAAGTTTAATTGTACTTAATAATTACTTTTCGATTATTGAGAATTCAAATGCATAGAATTTAATTCACAAATACTGTTTCTGAATTTAAATGTATTGTAGTGTATTCAAGTATTCCCTCGTATTCGCTTCGTTACTGATGAATTCGGTTTTCGATTTTACTGCATGCATTTCAATACATTTTCATTTACTTGGATATTTAACCGCACCACTTGACACTTTACAAACTTTCATCGTGAGAAAAGTTGATAGCATTGAAAATTAATTCTGGCAAAACTTTTTCTATAAAAAATAGGATTTTCTCTTATAATGAGAGTTTGTCCTCAGAATGCCAACTAAAATAAAATTAATTTATAATTAATACACAACATTCCTTCGAGAGAATTTATTTAAATATTTTTTAAAAAATTCATACCTATTTTCATGTGCTGACTTAAAAATTGATTGTTAAATTCTCCACAATTGAATTTCATTTGGTCAAAAATATGAAAAACTTGGAAAAAACACCGTTTTTTGAAATTTTCATTCCTATTTCAAACAAAATGTCTATTATCGCAAAAAAGAAAATGTTACTAAAGAACCCCCTTAATAAAGCTACCAAATTTTTATTGCATGATTTTTTCATCATAATTGTCGAGGTATTGGACCCGATACATTTGTTGCAATACTTTTTATTTTTAGTTAACTAACAATTAATATTCATGGTTTAATAACTCCAAAACCATTACCCATACGAGAAACTGCAATACAATGAAAAATATGCCATTTTAATCAAATTTAAATTGCGAAAAATTTAATGGTCATTCTTGAAATCAGCAAGTCACATAACCTTAAGAATTCATATGAGTATAAAAGAAAGAAAGAGAAGAAAAAAAAAATTTTTTTTAGATAAAAAAGGCCCGCTGTTAATCCAATTGGTCAACAATTAGATGGTAATCATGTTAAATTTCGAAACGTGCAAGTCCAACGAAAATTATTAAATATATACATACTAATTATATATATATATATATATATATAATTAGTATTCACTGGTTAATTATATTATATATATATATATAATTAACCAAAACATATATATATATATAAATATACCCAGTAACAATTATGTAACGGTAATGTAACATTTATGTAAGATATAACTATGATATATTTGTTACATAATTGTCACTTATGATGTTTACTGGGTATATACCATATGGGTACACCCTTTTAATTGTTTATTTTTCTTATGCGCAACGAACCCGAAATATTATAAAGAGATATTTGTAAAATATTTTTTTTTATCATTTTCGTCAGACTCCGTCGTTTCGAACTTCAGTAACATCAGCTAGTATGCATCTAATCGAATGTTGGTAATGAACTTTTCTTCCTCTTACAATTACGTGAAGAGTCATCCCCTGCAACAATTCCCAGCTAGTACGTTTCTGACAATTATGTAACAATTATGTAACATTTACATAAAATGTAAGAACTATGTAAATTTTATGTAACCGTTACCTTCTGAGTATCCTCCTGCGTAACATAACTTTTTCAACAAAAAATTTACCATGGCAGTTGGCATTTTGAAGACAGCTTTTCATAAAGGGAAACATTGTCCATTTCTCAAACTTTTACTACGCGATTATAGTAAAAATGATTATTCCTATAGTATACTATAGGAATAATATATAAGTCATACAACGAGTAATAGAAATGTCTCTCCTCGCATAAAAAAGAATAAAATCCTTATGCGATAACCGCGCAGACCTCTTCCAAAATTGACAATCATACATTTCTAAATATCCAGATCACAAGTCTCATCGGTCATACGACGTTCTACTTCACCCGGCTTTCTAACAACCCATCGCCTTCACGATTATACACAAGCTTTAATTTCCAAAACTGTTCACAAATTGTTCCTAAAAACAATGTACATATGTACGTTCTGTTCAGTTTGCGCTGCGTCAATATTTATTTAAGGGAAAACTGTCGACACGCTTGTAGCCTGAATCAAAGCTCTATAGAGTCGATCGGGTGAAAATGTTTCTTTTTAATGATAACTTTAAACGCTCTTTGATAATCATTAAAGGTCGTTATCGGGAAACGAGGAGTTCTATTTTCGAGTTCGCCACGGGAGCATTTGTCGTGATTTTGTCGATATTTCGACGTAACGATTAAAAACTGCTTAAAAATGAGGATGGTTTCTATTCTACGATTCGAAATGAGGCGAGCGAACTGGTCGGTTCGTTACCGCTCGTTCCGAACGGAGAAAAAATTACCCCTTAAAAATTATCTCGCGTCCAGTCATCATTTTCAGGACGGACTTTCGTCATCAGAAACATTGCCATTATTTAAAAAAAAAAATTTTTTTAATTAAATTTAAATTTAACCACATTTTTTAAAAATTTATTTTCATTTCGTGCATTTACGTATAGTAATAATGCCTATTAACTCGTACTTAGTTTTACTATAAAAAAAGAAGCAGTTTCTATTATAACGAATGTCCATCCTCGCAATAACCACTCACTACCTCGAACGATCCCAAGAAAATTCTTATCCCCTAGGTTTACGACTTGATTACTTTAACAAAATTTTTCGGTGCCACGTGGTCAGTTCGGATTTCCCCAAGCATATGCAACATGTGCTTGCTTCTTTACCTGAATCGGGCGAAGAATGCGCTTAAAAATGAGCCACGTGTATGTAGCTTTTATCACTCTACTGCTGGAGCACCCTCCTTAAAGTTCCGAATTCAGAGTTTGCTTTGACCCTTTTTTGTTTCCGTCAAGTATAACAGAAATTATCCTCGTACTTTATTTCGAACCCTTCCGTTCGAAACGTGCAGTCGGTGTTCGTAATTTTCAACGTCTCGTTTCCATAATATCGTGACTAATATATATATACAATTTTGGCGGAAAAATCATCCGTCGTCCTTCGTAAATCGTCAACGAATTAACGAAATCTCGTCCCAAAATGATTCGGGGACGCAGTGACAATCTTTCGAGATCTGACATCGAAACTGCGTATACGGTAAAAATTGCCGTATCGATAGGTAAAGTCGATTGTACCCTGGCTATGACATTGTTCGAAACGTTTATGAGATCTTGCAGAAATAATTTTCCCAACGTGGGCATGTGGCGAGTGTCTATAGTTCGAACGGCAAGTTTTATTACGTGACTGAAAAGCGCGAATCCGGCCGAATAATTAAGGGAAAAATCGATACCAACGAAACCGGAATCACGACGCAACGACGCCGTTTTTCCAGCACGTGCTTCGAGAAGCGCGCGAATCGAGCGCTAAACGGCGAAAGGCCTTATTAGATGACAATTAAGCGAACGACAAAGCGGTTTATTTTAATGCGCGGCTTTTTCGACGAGATATGCCCGAATCAGAAACCCGGAGGAGGATGAAGACGATGAGGATTCACTCGCAAAAACTCTCTCGGTTATGTATACATATGTATATATATAACCGACGAATGATAACGTTATCATCGGTGCGACGATATGCGCGAGCATCGTTTGCTCCTTTCCGATGCATAACCAGAAAAAAAAAACCATTAAATGTTTTTGGCGTGCGCCAATGCATGCGCGCGCATTCATTCGTGTGGATGCGAGGATGGGTGCGCGCGCGTGCGTGCGTGTGTATGTATGTAAACGTTAAATAATCCTTCAAGGTTCGCGCGACTCGTTCGTATACTTATTTTCACTTCTCAGCGTCACTTTTTATTCGATTGTCTGTTCTGTCCGTACGACCGTGTATTTCATTATGAACCATTGCGATCAAGACATTCGTCGATGTTAAAAATAAAACAAGAAAAAAAAAAAATTGTAATGAAAATAACAAAAATGACTGTTTAAATCGTCCACAACTTTACTTGTGACTAAACGAATGATTGAAAACCAATCGCACTCGTACGATTATTGATTTCTTTCACTATTATTCATGGATTAGATGAACACTGAAATTCCTACATTATTTTTGAACAGTTTGAGACAAGTTTCTGTTTAAAGACAACTTCTCCGCAATAAAGAATTTTTTTTTTAAATAATGAATTTTTTTTTTGTAAAATTAATAATAGTAAAAATGAAATTAAAATTATTTTACGCGGTTTTACAGAAAAGATTCCGCCCATATTGTCCTTAAAAATAATATTTATTAAATAAATCAAGGAATGTAAGACAATCTAGCCTGGAAAATTATTGTTCCTTTTGTTTTCCTATAATCGATATTCTGCAAAACATTTCTTTTTTTTACGGTTTTCCGTATAACGAAATCTTTTCTCTTTTCTTTTTATCTTTCTTTCTTTTTTGACACCTCCAAAAATTATACGAACACTAAAAAATTTAACTTTATTCCGGTACACGCTGACCTTGACCCCAACTAGAGAAATTATAATTCAAGATCGTTTAAGCTTTAAAAATGGTGCCTTTACGATTTGAATTGATTGCATTTTATAAAAATAACAATTTTAAATAATACGGTTGAATTTTTCGAAAGAAGATATAAATAAATAAAAAACTGCGACGCATAAGCGTTTTGCCATCGTTTAAGGGTTAAAAGTCCATTAAAATTTATATAGTACAATGAAATTGTTTCGCCTTCGTAGAATTTGTACTCGACTTGGTTCAACCTAATTGGAAAATTGATAAAAAATGGTTTGTATCGTACCATGGATTGATCATGGGTCAAGTTTCGATCATGTGTCGAGCCACTGCAGTGGGACTTTGCCGTCCTGGGGGGTAAAGCGTTTGACTCAAAATTTAAAAAAAGAAAAATCTTCGTTATTCTTGTATTCGTGTCACGTAATTGGTGACACGAGAAACTTCGATGAAAATTTTTGTATGCAGAGACCAGGAATTTCTTTTGATCCGCTATTTTGGCGTTCCGGTCCTCTAAAGGCTAAATTAAATGCTGCGTGTATATATACGTATTTTTTGAAACGTTTGCGTGATAAAATAAACGAATCAAAGCATCGACAATAATGAATTAATAAAATCAACTAAACAATGACGTCCTAGTATTTAATTGACATTTTTGTCAAATAAACGAGACATTTATTGAAATGCCTATAGTATACATTAATTAACCAATTAATCACCAAATGCACTGAAAATGTACCTAGACTTCAGTGCTTATTTCTAAAAAAAAAAAAAAAAAAATAGTTCCCTGATTTCGGTGTAATGTTTTCGTTAAAAAAAAAAAAAAAAAACAAACGTTCGCCACGTTGGTATTCGGTACGTAAAAGTTACTTGTTACGTAATTGTTACATAGTTGTTACATAAATGTTACATAATTGTCAAAATTGTGTTTGCTGTTAAAATTATAATATTTCCGATTAATCGTTATGAATGTATATATTATACAACTCGTGTACAATTTATACGTTAACTGACAATAATGGTTAATTGAACTTTAACCACTTACCACTTTCTGATCGGACTGTAAATGCTAATGCATCAGCTGCAATAATTACCGAACACGGGATGCCGCGAATGGATTGTATTTCGCTCGTACAAAGTTCAAAGTGTAATTTCCTATGTATATCCCTTATAAAGGCAAAATAATAGGGAAACGACCGTGGCCGGAGGCCGGGGGGGGGGGGGGGGGAAAAAAAACTTC
>JAPYZR010001680.1:0-21582 GCA_030522945.1 Trichopria nigra
TGGATGGTTGATAGTAATTCTTAAAGATCTGCGCAAAATTTTCTCGATTTTCGCCGAGCTCTAGGACCTATTATTATTTAAAAATGAATCAACTATAGTAAATATAGAAAATGTAGAAGCGCGCGCGGAGCGCGCGTTCAACTTTCTAGTTTTATTAAAAATATGATGCCTTGTATATAGTACAATCGAATTTTATGGTAGACGAAACATAAACCCATGAAATCATAAAATAAATGCGTAGTGAAAGAATAACATCAATAAAAAATAAAGACTATTGTTTAGGACAACAATACTATATACAGTTGAGACAAACACGCTTCTGGTTGAAACGACAATTTTTATGGTCGGTACAACCATAGTATGTGGTTTCGTTAACAATACCGGTTTTTCCGTGAGCATTACTAATAACTAAAAACTGAATTTTCTTTCAATAATAAACAGAAAATTCAGAATTCAACAGCATTCCAGCAAATTTTATACAAAGATTTGAAAATGAATGAACTATATTTTTAAAATTTTGGCAATTATGTAACAATTACGTAACAACTATGTAACAGTCACGTAACAATTAACATTTATGGAAACTGTTTACTTTCAATGTTTCCAGGGTTCTTACCCTTTCGACAGTGATTTCGTCCTCATTAAAAAAGGAGAGTCCCTCTTGATAAAACGAGACTTCAATCGTGAAAGAGTGAAAACTTCACTCCTTTAGAAGAGTGGTCGATTTTCACTCGGAGAAAATGAAACGAGTCATAATTCATTCGAGGCAGGCTAAAAAATTCATAGGTCCCATTTGATCAAATGTATAGGGGTTTTCCATGCAAATGATGACCGTGGTGCCTCTTATAGGGAAACCTATATCTCGATCCTGAGGGCAGTCCTCGATTGGCGTCGATTCGCCAATCGGCGAAGAAGGTTTTGCGTCGTCAAAGCGGGGGATGCACTTGTTATATATATAGGACGGCGTCGGGACGCCGACGTCGTCACTCTCGCGCAGACTGCAAAAGTTGTAGTGCCGGAGCAACTTCACTCGGGTCACCCTCGGTTGAGTCTCACATATATATCAGATCTCGTGATCCAGTCACTCCGATACTCCCAAAAATCTTCAATTGTCTTCCGAATAGTATACATAAATAGTGTGCTAGCGTTCAAACGAGGAAAAAAAACAATAACGTTCCTACCCCTATATCTTCGTTCGTCGACAGCAACAGGTGAGTCTTTGCAAAACGTAACAAATTGATAAGGAATATACATTGTTTTGGGCTCGTCGCTTTTTAAAAAATCTTCACGAAATTACACGATGATAATTATAGGGTATGACAAGTGTGATTTCTGAAATATTCGTGCAATTAAAGGGATGGGAAGATACGAAGAAATGTTAAGTAGACAAGAACGTCTTATTTTTCTTATATTATATAAATGTATTTTATGTTATTTATGTATGATCATTTTTTTATGTATGATTTTTTTTTTTAAATATGATTATATATTTTTTATTCGTTCAATTCGTAAGAGATTGAAGTTAAAACTTGCTCGAACTGATGTAATTGCGGTTCCCTAGATTTTTTTTTTTTTTTTTTTTTTTTTTTTTTTTTTTTCAATTTAATTTTTCGTTTCCTTTTTTGGGGAATTAACTATTGTTAAGTGAAACAAGACTTAATATCCCCCTCTACGTCATATATAGAGTTTGCGTCATTTGTGCTCGTTTGATTCATTTTTAAATCGTCGCTTTCGAGATTTTCTAATGAAATCAGATTATTTCTTGTCGGTTATCAATATTTTTTTTTTTTAACATTGAACTCTATTATTTTGAATTTGTTGGAAAAATAGTTCTCGTTTGCGGTGTGATTCGTGAACGGCATTTTTTGTTTAATTTTTTTTTTACAATTTTATCGTACAATATGTATTGGCCTTAATAAATATTGTAAAATTTCAATTTTCGGAAATATACTATTGGAACGAAAAAAATTCGATTTTGAGAAATGTGAAAACAATTGTACCAAAAATATTCTTCTAAAATATTCTTCTTTCTATGACTCATTTTGTAAGAAATTTTTTTTTTTTTTTAATACATAGAGGAGTTTTTTTTTTAGTATACAATAAGAAAGTTATGTTGGATCAACCATAGAAATGATTGCGTCAACAATGATAATGATTGTGTCAACTGTATGGTATGATTGTACCAACAATACTTTTTGTCCCCGCGTGTCTTAATTGCAAATCAATATTTAATGTTTCGAAAACCTACACAAAACTCGATTTCTAATCAACAGCCCAAGAGAATTCAATCCTAATTGTAAATGAAAATACTCCTTGTAAGACGATCTTACATCGAAACTTATTGTAGAATTCGAGTTTAATGGCCTGTCTGATGGATAATAAATTTTTTTTTATTTCTGTACTTAACACCCCCTGTAGATTTTTTTTTATATCTTGTAAATTATGATCCTCAGTCCTAAACTTGAATATCCACTTTCGTGTGTTTTATCGTGGACAGTATATAGGGTACGCATAAAGAATATTCCATACATTTTAGAATTCAATAAAAAAAAAAAAAAAAAAAACAAAAAAAAAAAAATAAAAAAACACTAAAGAATGATAAAAAGAGAAAAAAAAAAAAGAAAAAAAAAAAAAAAAAAAAAAAAAAAAAAAAAAAAAAAAAAAAAAAAAAAAAAAAACGCGAAAAATTGCAGGGTGTATTCATTTTACTCGAAAAAATGTTGTTTTGAATGTCATTATTTTTATCGTAAATAGTAAATATTATATATAATTGTCAGTATGTTTCAAATATGAAAACTCGAAACATATTTTCTTATGCGTAAATTTTGTAAGTGAAATTAATTCGTTGAAACTTTTCTTAATATCAAAAGGATATTTCTCGCGTTTTACAGCATAAAACAAAAGTCTATCCAAATCATTAACGTTTCGATATTTTGTGTCCTTTTCAAAAAATTTGTTGAAAATCTGTTTCTATGTAAGAATTCGTCCCAATAGTAAATCCACGGAACTTTCAGCCTAAGACAAATTTTTTTGTATGAGCACAAGATTATTCATTTACTTTGGGGGGGGGGGGGGGGGTAATATTCTCCTTATACTAAACTTGAGTCTATATAATATAATTTTAATGTATATTAAAATTGGCTTCAATTCGGGAGATGTTCGAGATAGCTAATGATGAATCATTAAATGTATATATTCAAAATGGCGTACATTTAACATATGATGAACAAAAATGCTACATTGCACTTCGTTTTCATGAAAAAATCATATTTACAAGGCCGCCCTGAGTTTTTAGTGTCGGTATGCAAGACCGACTCAATGTTATGTTCTAAATATTCAATAAGTCAAGGGACATTTCATTTGAAGACTGCACTGATGTGATTATTATTCAATAAAGTGTGATGAGTGATTCAGATTACAAATAGAAATAATTACAATTGTTATTGTAAAAAAGTGTTAATAGTTGAATGATCACACGTATCGAATATAAAAATTTAAATCAGCGTCGTATTATTTATAAAAGAAGCACATATATAAGAGTTGTAGCTCAATTTATTCCCTTTTCTATTGATAATGCATTCGTCATACAGAATTAACAATTTCTGTAATATGGCATACATTTTATAAGGCATAAATGAATGAATTAATCATTCATTTTGTTAAAATGCGTTACGCTTTTTAAACCATGTATCTTTTTATCTTAAGGATGCAGATGCGGTATTATTCATCACTTTTCAGAAAGTAAATAAATTGTACGGCGTTACAATTTTCATTTTTGTAATTTCGTATAATTGTAGCAAGTATTACTTACTCTATACCAATTTAGATCTCCCACGTATATTATACTTTTAAGTAATAAAAACATAATGCGAACAAACATTAAGAATATTTCACTGACAAATGATTTCATTTTCATACCTTACTACATAATAACAATAATGTTATAACTTATTCTGTGGATTTGCCCGTACATGCTAGAAATGAAATAATAAAAAATTCATAAAATATGTTTAACAATTAAAATAAAAGATCTGAATCGTTCTCTGAATTAACCGTGATAATGGAGAACCTTTTCCTTTTTAATCAGAGCGCATTCATTAGTACAATTAAATAATTTATATAATATTAGTGCGCTATATATTATGATATAAAATAATCATAATTGCATTTTATTGATGTATAATAAAATGCAAATGCATCAGGTACAAAATTTAAGTATGCTCAATAACGTGTTATTGGCAGTAAGAATAGTAAGCAGGGTATTTTGTGCTTAAAAAGCTTTCTTCAATTCTGCGACAATTGAAACATTTTTAATAAACGAAAATTTTTCGTAATGTTAATTGCATTTACTTTCATTTTTCATGATTTATTTAAAATTCACGAAATCACCAAATGAATTAAGCGCCATCTTTATAAAAAATAACGCATTCACCTTGAGATTGGTCAAGAATACTACATCGTTTGCTAAATTTAATGCGGATAATAAATGTACTTTTTTTTTCATTTCGAAATTGCGATATATTTTATCCGAATCCGCCATATTGGATCCGTCATTTTGAATTTAGAAAACTTCCCGCCACATTGGATATTCAGAAATTTGGATTGAAACGCATTAATATAGGACACGTTTTCAATAATATTATTTTTGGATTCAAATAGAATGAAATCCAAATTGCCTTATTCAGAAATATGGATTGAAACGGATTAATATAGGGCACGTTTTCAATAATATTATTTTCGGATTCGAATTGATTAAAGTGCAAATTTTCACACTCGGAACTATGGATTAAAATTCATTAACGGGCCACTTTATCGAAAATATTATTTTTGCATTCAAGTTGATGGAAATATAAATTTTCATTTTAAAAAATCCGTATAGAAACGCATTAGTAGCTCACATATTTAAGAATATTATTTTTGGATTCATATAGATTCAAATGTACAGCTGCCAATTCGTAATAACGAATAGGAATGCATACACAGTCTGCATGAATCATTAGACATGTATTCGCGTGGATTAATAAATCAAATTTTCTATTCGTAATATATGAACAAATAGGAATGAATTGCGGATAAAAATGTATTCGTTTTTCCCAAAGTACAAATTCAAAGACTCTTAAATTAATGCATTTCAATACCTTTGTATCAATTTGCGATTGATGGGCATCAATATACCCACACAAATAAGTGTTTTCGCATTTCTCGTGCAATAAAAAGTAAAAATGTAAAAAATCACAAATTGTGCTTTTTACATGCTGTTACCTTATATAAAGGAAAGCAAAAGATTTTGGGTCAATAACGTCAACTCCTAACCTAAAATATTCAAATTAAGCAGAAAATAGATAAGTTTTCACATGCAAATCTATTTTAGGGCGCTTTTCCTTGTTTTATAATAAATGTACGTCAAATTTCAGCGAAATCACAAGAACAAAATTGAAATAACACATTTACAATACGCATTTTTATTCATGCAAATTCTGGCTCATTTAATTATTACAAATTGTAAACTGATTTCGCTGAAATTTCACGTACATTTTATAAATAAATTTATAAATAACGCGTATAAAACCGCCCTAAAGTAGATTTGGACTTGACAATGTATCTAGTTTCTATGTAATTTCAATATTTTAGATTAGGCACAGACGTTATCGACCGAACAGCTTTAGCTTAATCGGAAGAATATTATTTAAGAAATATGGCTTTTTATAATAGATAAAAGTTATTGAAAAATTTAAGATGTCGCTTTGGTTTTTTTCTAATTTAATATCAGTAAAATTTTTCAAACATTTCTTCCTTCTAAATTTCTTGATGTAAAAATCGAGCCAGTCTTTGAAAGGAGTGGATTTTTCACTATTCCTAGAGAATAATTAAATTTTCACTCTAAGAAACTTATTAGAGGGTCGTTATTAATATCACGAAAAAAACAGATACAAATAAATTAAAAATCTTACAATAGTTATAAAAACGTACAAACTTACGAATTTAATATGGATTAAATCATGCGATAAATTTACATCTTAATTTCATTTTGAATGTTTTCTTCAGCAGGGTGATGTGATGCATTTTTTTACCTTCTCATATACTCGACGAAAGTACCATATAATTTTCGGATCAACCAAAGTTCGATTGGCTCATTATACTGTGGCAAAAATGAGAAATTCAAATTGGCAAACTTTTCGACGTATGAATCACACTAAAAAAAAAAAGGAATGTTTGAGTAGGAGAAAAGTTCAAAGTGGCATTGTAATCTGGAAACGCGACGGCGTTATCTCTCCGGCACCCACGCAATCTTATGCGGGCTCGGACAACGTTGTGGTCGATAGTTTCAGCAACAGGTGACGCAAAAGCAACTCGTGGACTTATATGTCATCGTATTCTTTTAATCAGAGTCATTATCGGGCTTCATTCCGATGAACGAATGAATGTAATTATAATTCGGAATGAAGAACTTTTCACCAAAGTTTGCGTCCTCTTATCAGTGAAATGTGAAAAGTTGATGGAATTTTTAAATTTTACCTTCTGGGGGTGATGGTATAATTTTATCAAGATATGTGGATTCATTGATGCGTATTCATAGGATGTAAAAATGTAATGATGAAAAAATTCCTTATTCTAATTATTAGCTTCTTATCGGTGAAAAGTAGGTGTGCGAAGAAACAAATCATTGATTATTAAAAGTTTCGTCCAATAGACATAATGAAATATTTATTTGTATGAACCAACAATTTATTTCTTATTATGAAAATATAATGAAATAAATAAATATTTTATTCCATTTATTGGTGTAATATTTTATAATATTTCATAGGTGTCATGGTAGAATTTCATCATGGCTATTCAATGAAAAATTTCATTGTTTCAATGATTTTTGTCAGCGCTATATAGAGATTGAAGGAAATGTGTTAACGAATCGAATAAGGTGCAGAAACAAAATAATATCACATAATTTGATTTAAAAATTGAAGGCAAAACCAAGAACTGAAAGAAGCGATGAAAATAGTGAAAATAATGAATTTACAAATTAAATATTTTTAATGCAAGACTGCGAGAAAAGCATACAAGCGAAAAAGACAAAGTAAAAAAAAAAGACAATACATTTCGATGAAAAGTTGTCAAATGATGTTCTGTAAGTTTACCTAGAAAATAACTGAAATGACGAAGAGAACAATTTTAAGTGATGAAAGTCAAGTTTTCTATAGCATTGGTTATAGTTCGAATTCACGTCAAAATAATATCAGATTATTATAGTTTCAAAAATTTTTTTAAATAAATTCTGTTTGTCTATTGTCCACTGCCTGATGATCGAATCGAGTCCCTGTATTTATGACGGATTCGAACAATCGTACATTATTCATGCATTTTCATTACGTCTTCGTGTATTTTCTCGATTTTTGTTGCAGCTATGTATATGTTCGTTTGTATTCTTCGAATGTAATTTTCCTTATACTCATTTATTTTCAGATAAATCTCATCAGGTAATGATGAAAACATTAATTTTTATCCAACGATCAATTCAAATTAGTTATTTTTGTTTTTCACTTCAAATACCTTTGTCCTTATCTTTAATGACTTTTGTCACTTTCAGGTCGTATATTTTATAACGTTTGTAGAATTAAAAAAATAACTTTTATTTTTTTCCACAATTTTCGTAGTTTTTAGCAACTTTACCGCCTAACCTAACCTAACGTACGGAGACTTTGAAAATAGATGAAAAACTTCAATTGGAAATAAAAATGTTGATTGAAATCTGAAAGAAAATTAACTTCGGTTTGTCAACTTTTAAACTTCCAAACTGTCAAACAAATTTTCTTTATCATCATCCAGGGTTGCACATACACACATTCCCCATTGTAGTCGCGTAGAAAATATCAACCGTCATAAGAACATTTCAATTTTCCTAAAAATTGTAATAATTTTCGGTAAAAATTCAGCTTTCAGACAGATGGGAACAAATTGAAAACGATCGAATGGCATTTCAATTCAATTCAATTCAATTTTTTACTATAAAAGCGCATCATAAGAAATATTCGTTTGTATAAGATTACCAAGAACAAAGTAACGCTTATTTAAAATGTATTATTCATGAATTAAGATGTAATAATACTATAACGGGAAAGAAGGTATGGAAAAAAAGACGATTGTCTACTTTATAGGAAAAATTCATGCTTACGTTTTGATGAGAATACGAAAAATAGGAATATCGTTACAATTTCGTTCCGCACGTTTATGTCGCCCGTGATAAGCATATGGAATGACATATATTATACACATATGCACAATCGATTTTTGTAAATACGGAAACTTTATGTCGATTGATCGGAAAAATGCGTGAATATAGTATCAGCATGGTTATACTCGCCTCCATTAATAGCTGATACTATCCAATAATTGAAATTTTTCACGTACAGAATGAAATATGAAATACGATATACATTTTAATTGAATAACTATTAAATTTTAAAGTATATAATTATAAAATAATTTAAAAAAAATTATTAATTGATGTTTTTAGTTATTCCCAATGTACAAATACATTTGCAACTTTACAATAATTTCCTCGTCCATTCAAGAAAATCTACTCATTATTACAAGAGAAGTGATTTTTTTACCCTCCTATCATTTTTAATCACATTTTGTTACGTATAAATCAAAGGAATTTCACTATTGGTTTTATCATCTCTCTATCTCTTATCATCTCTATATATTTCAAAATTTTACCAGAAACGAATGATGATGGAAATATATACGTTTATTCCAAACTTAAAATGAATTTAGCCTTTAATACTATTAGTCACATGAATTTAGTCTTTGACAATAAACGTGTCCAGAATATAAGAACGCAAAAGGCAACCGAAACCCTTCGTCGCAATTTTTAAAACTTCACGGATTAGTTCTGCGGTCATTTTCCCATATATGTGGATTGAAAGTATTTAAAATGCTAAATATAAGTAAACGATATTTTTAAAATCGATATGCTCGTGTATTATTCTTCAATCTAATATTTGAATTTACATTTTTTTTTATATACATAAAATTTTAATTTCAATAGTCTTACATAAAAAGTGAAGTTCGATAATCGTAATTTAGTTTTTATATATAACTATATTAATGCAATGTTATGTTTCAATCGAATTGTTGATTCATTTTCAAAATATCTTTTGAAATTAAAAATTTTATTTACAGGTACGGTATAAAATTCCGCCGGATGTAAACTTAATAACTGCTCGATTATTTCCCCTTTAATCTACTACGAAGATGCTGGAAAATGTACAGAACGTAGAAGATATTACAAAAAGACTATACTTATACCTATACCTGCATTTTACGGAGATACGGAGGAGTATAATTATACTCGCTGTTAATAAAGAATCACAATGCACTCATTTATGGCTTATAAGAAAGCTTTTGTCCATAGTCACTTCTTCATAATTTCGTTGAAAATTCACTGAATCACTTTCATTTTTCGGCTATAATGAAGCCTTAATTCAATAGAACCTAATTCAGCAATATCGAACATTTGACTATACAACATTCTTTTATTTAATCTTAGATTTGTTTTATTTATAGATGACGTTATTTGCACCATTTTAATAAATTTGTAAAAATTCAGTACTCCACTTTTTTTTCTTAACTTTTCGAATCTCTTCTATTAATTCCTTATAGATATTTCACATGATTTTTAAAAAAGCCTCAAAAGTTTTATAAAATCGAGTTTATGTTATATTCATGAGTCCGATCTGCATTTTCTGTTCCGAATCCTCAGTGTTAATTATATCCTTTATATCGAATTCAAATGTTGCGCAATAGTTCTGAGAACCTCGCATCGAAACTCGATGAAAATCACATAATTTCTATATATAAAAAAAAAGTCACAATAAAAATTTCATTCAGATCATAATAAATATTCATAGATCTCGAA
The DNA here is from genome assembly GCA_030522945.1 of Trichopria nigra. NCBI lineage: Eukaryota > Metazoa > Arthropoda > Insecta > Hymenoptera > Diapriidae > Trichopria > Trichopria nigra. The sequence goes on from JAPYZR010001680.1 coordinate 9,920, forward strand.
AACTTTTATATACATGCATGAACTGTATATTTAAGTGAAAACAATGACAGTAAAAGAAAACATCTATCGAGAGTCTTTCATTATTATATAAAAAGTCTTGTAAAAATCTATAATATTAATCTTAAGAGAGTCGAATTTCACGCCTAAAAGAAAAAATGAATGAAATTACAACGTGATGTCATGAAATATTCATTTTTCACAGATAATGACTTGCACCGGAGGCTGGAATTTTGTCAACCCGAGGTCGATTAAAATATTGTTTACTTACGAAAAATAAAAAGAAACGATTTCGCAACTACTTACCGAAAGTAATAATAATACGCGGACACTACTTGGGTGAAAATGTCATTTAGCCAATCCCGTAATCAGATTATGCTCGAAAGAATCCCATGGGATGTCGGGTGCGATTGTTATTTGCGCCAAAGGCTATATATTCTTCATCGACGATTCCCCGATTGAACGCGTCGAAGGTGTCGAATCGATATAAAAATTTTTGCAGTTTTATATGCATATATATATATATATGTTATAAATACATATATATGTTATATATGTATATTCCTGTATTAATGCCGGCCGGCACGCATGGAGGATTTCGGCGAATCGCAGCTATATAACGTATATATATATATATATACATATGATATTGCATTTGTAAAGTGTATAGGGGTATTGAAACGAAAAAATCCGATTGTGATATTTGCATGCATAACGAAATACGATTTGCTAATAAAATTGTTTAAAATAAACGAGAGGTGTGACGTATATACCTTTCCGCCAAATTGGCAAATACGCTACATTGATCAAAATTTTATTTTTGATTTATAAACTGAAGCTGATTATTTAGTAATTAATATAAAATCCTGTCGAAAAAATATTTTTTTTTCTGACTCGATCGTAGGACGACAATCAATTAATGAGAGAAATTATAATTCAATGCAAAACTGGACATATATAGACACAATGAAAAGTAAAATCTTATTGATGTTGGTTTATCATCATTGTTCGATTATAAATGTCTCTCTTTTCTAGCGTTAATTTTTCTTAAGGGAAGAGTATCAATTAGTGACCTGGTTCACATTTCACACGTGACTTGCCTCTTGCAATTAGGTACTATATATATATATATATATATATATGTACATAAGCGAATGAAACATTGAAGACGAGACACTGAAAGGGGCGCAGTGGTCACTAAATACACCGGCTTTGTAATTCTTATATATTATTGAAATAATTTTATTTCAAATAATATTTATAAATTTATTATTATTTATTTTGAAGTTACTGGTTTTTGTATCAGTATCAGTTTCTTCAATTGCCGACTTTTTTTGTTTACTTTAATCACAGCTTATTAATTTGTTATACAATTTATTCATTTCACTTTTATTTATTCTTGACTTTTTAGTTTTTTATCTTAATTTTTTCAAAAAATATTTATTTAATTTTATCTGAGTTCTATAATTCTGTAATAATTGTCACCGTAAATTTTCTCTCTTTATATTGCTACTTGTAAATTCTATTCTTATTTTTATATCGAATAAAATTATAGTGCTTTTCTGATGGGGTTTCAATGATTTTTTTTGCAATTTTTTTTTTTTTGTTAGAATTTCATATGATGTTGATTGTTAGGTTATATTAACATTGTATATATTTAAATATACATTGAAATTCAATGCACCAGTACTAAATTTTTTACCGCTTATTTGAATTAGTCGTTTAAATTCGTGGTATATCAACGGTCATTTTACTATTAATTTAATGTCATTTTCAACGATTTAAGATAAAACATACAAGACAAATATACGTTTTGGCCTGAAATATAATGATGGAAAAAAACTCTTCATTTCACTGACAGACAAATCTTATCAACTATGTTGTTATTAACGGTCTTAATTTCAATGGTAATTCTAATTAAGTTGATCGGATGACAACATTTTGAAACGATTTGATAGTGATGAAAAGAACTAACTGTATCTAAATAATTTAAAACATAAGATAATTTTTACAAAAAGTTATTAAATTCTACGTACCCGCCCATCCACCTTAAAAAATTGCATTGAATAATTTGTAGAAATTCAAAAATTGAAGGCAAAATGCCATCGTTCATACACCCATGTGTTAAACGTTCTGATGCGTCTACAATGTGCCATGTCGACAACGTTTCGTTGAGTTTTCATAAAAAATCCATTTTCCAGAACTTTTTATAGATGACATTTTAGATCTGTCCCTATAACGTAATAAAAATTCACAAATTTGAGAATAAGATATTGAACAATTTTTTTCTTTCATATTTTTAAATTAATCAAAGTTGAGCTATTTTCAACAGTCATATTTTAAAAAATGTATTACTCAAAAACACTTTCTTCTCATCACTTGTCACAATGATAAAAGATTGATTTGCCAATTAAACAATTCAACAATTTCCGAACGTTCAGTACAAAAACCTTACGTATTTACATTTATTAATTTATTAATAAATACTAAGAGGAGGTGTTGTTACCTAGTAATAATTTTGTTTACATATAGATACTTCCTTTGAATTATAGTTTTCGAATCTAACTGCAAATTTCCAAATTACAATTTATTTATTTAGATACTTCTATTAACGGTATATGTGATTCAAGTAAAAAAGATTTTTCAAACCTTATATTCATAGTTTTATTCTTTTGTTTGATAAACAAATTATCTAAATGTTGTCTTTTTCATTTGTTAATTTCATGGTCTAAAATTTTCACTTTAGAATAATTAAAATCATGCGAATTATCTGTACGACGTGCTTGCGGTTAATCCTCAATAGTTTTCAGGATCATCAAAAATGTCCTTTTTATGCTCTCTAATACGGTCTTTTAGTAACCTATACTCGTTCGACCTATATAAACCTTGTCACAAAATTTACAGGGGATCTCGTATACGCGTTACGCATACCCCCAACATCGTTAAATAATATTTTATACGAAATTTGAAACTGTAAATATTTAATTAATTTTATAATGTAATGCAAACTTTTAAACATTTTTCATTTATATTCCGAAATTTCTGCAAATTTTCGTTGATCATTTTTTTTTTTTTAATTTTATATGTGAAATATATAAGTCATGGACGTAGACACGAATGGAATTGTTGCGAATTTTAATAATTTATTATATTACATTTTTTTTTTTAACACGTGGTCCACTGGGAAAGTACATAAAAATACATGGAAATTTGTCAATAAATAAAATATTTGTCAAATTTAAAAAATTGCTGCTTATATATTTCAAATGAGTCGATTTTTATTTTCGAAAGCGAAAGAAATTGTAATAAGAAGCAAAAATACTCATTTTTGTAATTAAAAATGTAAAAGAGCAGGATAATATAGTTATCGACAGATTTATTTCTTCTTTGTGAATTTTTAATTTTTCAAAACCACTCGTATAAAATGTCATGAAATCTAGAAATAGGGAACAAAGGCAATAGGACACCGAAATAGGATAAATTGTCACTAATTATACTTCTTCAATGGATAAAAGTAAAAAGAAGAAGAAATTATGAAACTATAAATATCGAAAAGTGACGGTAAAAAATTCAACAATTCTGTGGGTGACACAAATTTACGTATCGATTCCGTCAATTTACGAGTTTCATTTTTAGCACACGCGTAACGTAATTACATTTTAAAATCGACAAGGGATCTCATCCCATTAATAAACCAGAGTTCAACGGAGTAAAAAACAGAACCCGATCGCGTACGAGATTGAAAGCCACGTATAGGTCGATGCAAAGATATCAGATTTCATTCATAAATACATTTATCGCATTCGTCCTAATGAAAGCTTATTACAGTCCTTCGTTGTCGTTCATCTCACTGAGATATGATTTGCGTCATATCGATATTCCTTCCAGTCGGAAGAAAAACATACCTTGATGTTTCTTTCGCTCACTCATTTTCGTATATAGCATTCGCATCCGACGAATATCATTATACGATGTCGGTTTTCCGTTTATTTGAGTGGCAATATTGAAGAAGCCATCAGGTGCATTATGTCTCTCATATTCGGAACGAGGACAAAAATATACGGCTAATTTTGCGCAATAAGCATATGATAAATGCAACGAAAATTTCCTTCGCTAAAAGCATGACTTTATATATATGCGTAGAAAAATTCGGAAATAAAAAAAATAAAACTTTCTACATTTATTCGAGTATGATTTAAGTTCATTACATAATATTGCATAATATGTATAATGAGTGTAATGACAATATCAAACATAGAAATCCTTTATCGAAATGCAATCAGATGTTTAGTACTTGGGAAGTAAGCAATTGCGGCTGACCAATCCGAGCGCTAGTTAATCACGTGACTGCATCCGTATGACACTAATTGGCCAATTAAAATAGGCCACCATTTTGATTCTAACCATTACATATTAGGTTTCCGCAATAAAATTACTTCGACCCGCACCATAGGTCGGCACGAAGTATTGAATTTAAAATTTAAAAATTCAAAATGACGACCACCAATTTTTATATTTGATGTATCTGGCTGAACGTGCTTGCTCATTAGGTTTTTTGGTGTCGCTTAATCCTAATCTTGGATTAAAATTCACAATTCAAAATGGTGCATTAAAAATGTCGATTAAAAATGTTCAAAATTCGATGTATTTGGCTAAAAATTACATAAAACGATATATTAATCAAAATTCTTAAATTCAAAATGGCGGACTAAACAAAAAATATTTAAGATCAGACAGTTAAATAAAAAACCCGTGATAATAATTATTTTCTGCCACTTGCGTTATTTCTCAAAAATGTTGTAAGATTTTGTAACTCAATAGTTGAATAAAAATAATTATATTATAAAAAAAAAGAGTTATACTTTATAAAACTGAAAAATGATATAATTTCTCACTTGTTATACCTAACGATGTCGTATTGTTAGTGACATTTCAGGCGAGAAAATTTTTAATCGCTATAACTATTCATTAAAACAAAAAAAGACAAGAAGGAATTCATCCGGATGCAATTCGAGCAATATGAATGTTTCATTACGTACGGAAATTAATAAGCCGAGACCGATGAATAATCATTTCCAGGGAAATGAGTTACGCGCAGGAGCAAACAATGGGGGTTGAATGCTCCAATGGGAGTGGGATCAGAGTTTTAGATGGGATCGCAACAACTTTTCCCTTTCGAACAAGCGAATCCAATTGATTATAAGATTGATTAAAATCTTAGTGCCTTTTACAAGTTCGAGACGCCGCGTCGAGTTTTACCGCTTTCTTAAGCGCGATAAAGTTTTCAATTACTACGCGTATACATGTGATTTGAACAAAGTCACCCTATCATATGTTTACAATGCGATTTTCTTTCAATGCATAAATCTTATAATTTTCTTTTGCGGCGCGATTACTGAATAGGGAGTAACGCACACGGGAGGAGAGGTAAACATTTCCAATCTTGTCTAGTGGGACAATGAATAAAAGTGTATAAAGAAACAGAATAATTTAGATAAATTTTAGAGAATTCTTTCTCGTTTAATGGGATTATGGCTGTTTAAAATGAAATTATTATTTCATACAAAATTATGACGAAATAATGATTTAACTTTTTATGATTCATTTGTGATTTAAGATCTCATCTATTCTTGATGGTTACAGCGAGTTAAATGGAAAGCTCGTTGTAAGTTTCTGCAGGGGCGTTAAAAGTCAATCATACTTTAGAGTCAAGTTCAATCGGGTGTGAGTAATCAACTTGGATGCATTTCATATTTTGTATATATACGTTTATTTATTTATTTATATTTATTTTTTTAATTTACTTACTGATTCAATTATTTAATTATATACCAATTTACAAATTTAACCCATTTTCATGCCAACAGAAGGATACAAAATTGCCATTGGCTTATTTGACGATTTTGTACGGCTCTTTCAGAATCCGTGATTAAAATTTATTTATAATAAATGTAAAAAAAGTTATAAACCTATTAAAAAAAAAAAAAAAAAAACACGAGTTTTATAACCGCCATTTTGAATTTAAAAACCGCACATCGGATTCGGAATCGGTGACCACATAAAACGCCATGTTGTCAATGGCCATTTTTAAATTTAAAAAAAGTAGCTTTAAGGATTTGTAGCCGAGGGTCCATGGACGCGACATTTTGGGCGTTTTCGGTAAATCCCCTTCCATTTCCCTTGTAAAAATATGGATAAAAATAAATTTTTACTAAAATAAATGTTAACCATAAATTTTACGTCAGAAATGATATGTGCTAATTGTTTTGAATTCCTCATTTTCATACAGAACAAAAATCGTCAAAGCGAATGGCAATTTCTCGTTCGTACGGGCGTCAATGTATTATTGTTTGGTAAATAATAGCAGCAATGCCCAAGTAATTTCCAAATCTCCTCTGTTCTTTACCAAATATTTTACTAAAATTGTGAAAACCAAAATAAAAAAAAATATGTTTACAATGTATATATTTGAATTATACAAGTAAAGTAAAATATTGAAAATGACCATTTATCGCCTAATAAATACTATATTTTTATTAAAACAATATAAATTTTCATTCATAGATTCCATATCAATGAAATTTTTCATATTTAACAATACCTATGCTGAAAAGCATTATTTTCATTCTTTTAATTTTTATTATATATATATATATTATATATATATATATATATTTGGTACTTTTTTCAATTGCACGATATTTATTTGCATTAATTCGGTTTTGAAGTAATTTATGTGCAGAATTAGCATTAAACTCTTTAAATTCAAGTTTATTTGTGTCACGATCGCATTCATCGGAGTAAACCGTTTCACGTTCTATTTATATCGCTAGTAATAATAACAATAAGAATAACCGAATTACCGCGTTTGAAATGTGGTTAAATGTGGGTGCGTACGTATTTATTATTCTGCGAATCGTACATTCATAAATTTATTCAGTGGCAGTCAAGTATAGACATCCTACAAGTACAAGAAACCTACATGCGGCGCTATATTCCTACTTTGAACTTATTTGCGAAAAAATTGTTGTAGCTGGTTCTTTTTCATTTTTTGTTTCGAAGAATTCATACAATTTCTCGTCCAGAAAGTAATTATCTTAAATGTCGTGATATTCCATATTCAATCTTCTGCTTTATATTTATAATTTTTTCTGCATCGAATTACATACTACTTTGTATTTTTTTAAATGTAACTTCATCGCTAAGTACGATGATGAACTTTAATGAAACTTAACGAACGAAGTTGAAATTTGAAATATGAAAACATTTTTCGAAAATGATCGATATTGACTGTTCACGACTATTCTTAATTAGAAAAGTATAGATTACTGAAACTCAGTGAATCATTATGGATTTAGACTAATTTTCAAGGCTTTGAATTGAGAGTGTGTGACCGATATTTTAGAGGCGAAAAAAAATATAGTGAATATTGACCTGAATTTTTGAGAATAAACAATAACTTGCGTTAATCGACAAACTGGATCAAAGTTACCTTTTGACAAAATTCAATCGACAACATTTTAAAGCGTCGTATTTAAAAATCGATTTACGACGAAGATCAACAAAAATAATGACATTGTAAATTACAAAATGTACGCAAGGCGGGTTTTGTCAATTAAAAATACACTACATAAAATAGCGCATATATTACGAACCGGGATTCGAACTGTTTTTGCAAATTCATGCTTAAGAAATTAATCGAAATTCATACAAGTAATACATAACTGTCGTCCCGTTCGTCGAGCGATGATAACGTTTTTATTTTTCCACGATATTACAGCAATTATGGCTAGGAACGGCCAACAGAGTGGTCATTTCGAAAGCCACAAATTTAAGGAATTTTCACTGCATTCTCTGGAAACGTAATTCGCGATAAAATGAAGGAATTATTATAGCAGTATTCTATGTGATAATGGATAGCTGTGCAATGAGGGGATAATATGTACCACCGAACTAGATACCCCTGAGAAATTTATAATATTTACCAAAACTTTCACAGTATATAATTGTAAAAAAGATAAAATTTCAACGATTTTAAACAAAGTAAAAACTGTCACTTCTAAAATACACGAACAAAAGGTGTTGGAAAGCAGCTGAAAATGAATTAAAAATCGCAATGACCTTTTGAACCAAGTTTTAAATGGTATTCGAATTTAAAAAAAAAATAATTATAATTATTTTTTAAGACAACAATAAGTTGTTTCACTGCTTACATAGAATTTCCATAAGCACTGAAATAATTAAAAATTCTCATTTCGGAAATATTTATGCATTTGAAAATCATCAATTGTGGATTAATTTTAATTTAAAAGTATTTTTTTCTGTTTAATATTTACATGATTACAAGCTGAAAACTTTCATTGTACAATCTCAAATAATTAAAACTCTGCAATAGTACTTCTTACGTCCATGAGTAGAGTAAACTTCATTGGTCTTATTTTATAATTTGAAATATCAATATTTTCTAGTGCATCAACAATAGCATTGTTGTGATTATTAAGGGGGGAACCTCATTTACACAGCATAAATATATACTGCTTTTTACAAATTATTTTTTAAAATATAAAATAACTCGATACGCCTTGAATTTTTTATGATGATTTAATGCATAACTCAACAGTACAGTGTAATTTTAAACTCGTTAAATAATTTTTCATTTTTTATACATTTCCCATTGAATTAAGAAAAAAATTTAAAGAAACTTGAAGTATAAATATAAGTTATTAACCACCGAAATTTCAGAATTTTCCATTTTTTTTGTATAATTGATGATTCATTATGTCGTCAACATTCCCAGCAATAATAAAATTAATACTCTTAAAATGAATATTAAATATTTATTCCGCGACAACTATTTGAAAACCCCGTACATCCTTTACCGGCATGTGAAAAATGGACAATTTAAGAATACAATGGATATAAATCTATAGTAGCGTTTCAGACGATAAAATTAAATTAAATTTATTTTAAGAAAAATACCAATTCTGTATAGGTGTCGTTTGTTTTATAGATTTAACGAAAACAAATGAAACCTCGAGAATTTTTTTCTCGACTCGATTTCACGCGTAAACTTGTGTATTATGCGGTGGAAGTGCACCTAATATTTTCTTATTTCCACAAGGAAAGGTAGAAAATCTTATTTCCTGAGATTTGCGTCTTAAGAATGTTGCATGTCTATCTGAATTATGTTTCCGGTGACTTTCCAAATTAAGGTGACCCCAGGTGAATGTCTCTAAATTAATAAAACCACACGCCACAGCTGCGAGAGAAATGAGTTTTTTTTTTGTTGCGAAATCTAGCCAAGTTCTGACTCGCATTGTGAAATCATCCCTTGCTGCGTTAGACTCGCAACCATTTCCTTTACTTTTTTTTTTTTATTTCGATGTAATTAAACGTAACTTGGCGATAGTTCTTTGTTACCTTCCTTTATATAAGCGATGAATATTCTTATACGCCATTTTATTAATTAAATGCAACCTTTCAACTCTATTTATATTACAACAGACTTACATACTTATAAATTGAAAAAGTTTTTACTGAAAAATAAAATTTATTATTTTTATTTAATAAGTACAAAGTTAGTTTGGAAAAACAAACTTGTTTGGGCAATTTCTTATCGGGAATTTTGAAAAAATATACTCATTTTCAACAATTAGCATACCATGTATTAAGAACATTCCTGAAAATACAATAGAGGATAAAATTAATGTTAGCATAGTTTTTAAACCCCATAACACGAATACAGGGGGAATAAAACCGTATGAACACAAATTAGGAAACCTCCAACGAAAAGATGTCATATTTATCAAATCAATTGCATTAATTTATAGGAATTTATATATCCGAAACTGGTAGGTAATTAGAAACTTAGAACATAAAAGAAATATATACGAAGATAAAAACAATTATACAGGACTTACAATTCATAACATTAATACAGCACATAATTTTGATTTCCAAAATGTTAAAGTACTAGCAATATAAAGAAATGGAGACAGAAGGAAGCACATGGGAAATTATTTGATTGAAAAAAAAAAAAAAAAAATACAATAACACACACGAAAGTCTTCGACAACAATAACAATAACAATATATGACATATACAGACATTCTGTAAACTAAGAACTTTTCAGTATCCTGAAATTTTATCAAACACTTGATATTTACACATAATAATAATGTTGCATTTTACTTGATAATTAATTTATTCGTAAAAGAAATATAAATTACAGTAAAAAGCAAATAGAACAACTACAACTTAAAAAAGGACATTCATTTATCAATGGATATAAATATAATGTAAATTATCACATTTATATAAGTTTATAAAAATATTTTTTAAAACATACACATTGAAAAGTTTTTAGCAAATATAAAATATCTGTCATATAAAAATATCATCGATGGAATTCACGGTGGCTAATGCGGATCCATTGGTGCTGAAAGATCGAACTTCAAAAAAAGTGTGATAAAAGTAATTAAATATCTATTGTATGAGAGAAATTAATAATGAAGTAAAAAAATGGCAAAAATGAGACGTTTGTGTTCAGATACTCAAGGCAAAGGCGAAGGGTAAAGTGGGCACCATATTGTGCAAAATAAGAAATAACATAACCCTAAATATTTTTATCTACAAACACCAAATTTACTCCAAAATACAAAGAGAAACAATGAGAATAAGAATAGATAAGAATTTTAGTAATTCCAGATGATTATGATTTTCAATAAAGAGAATGAGTGACTTTTAAAATTAGACTTTCATAATTAAAGACTTCTCACTTTTTACATTTTGGAGTAATTTTATGCTCAATTTCACAAAAGAATTAATTTCATACTAATATCATCTTGGGTGAAGAGCAAATATGAAATCCAAAATACCTAAGGTTATGTTTACTCATACTTTGCGCATTATTATCCTACTTTTTAAAAATTTGTTACTTTTGTTTTGCAGAAATGCAAGGGCCGCATGTCTCTCTATTTGCATTGATGAACCAAACACCAACGACTTTTTTGCACTCTTTTATACTTCATTTAACACGTGTATTTCTTTACTTTTATCACCATTTATTAGTTCCATCCAGCACTGCACACTGCTCAAGGCAAATTTTAAATGATACAATAATTTGACACGTATGACGTGTGCTTGAAGATAACGAGTTAATATATTTAAAAAAAAAAAAAAAAACGAAACAACATTAATTATGATAATTATAATTTATTGATTTAATTATATAAATGATTAAAATATATCATTGGTTTTTATTAAAAAGAAAAATGTAGGTCACAGAAACTATATTTTTAAAATTGGCTTGCTGTAGAAATTTTACATTCTCAATAAGATTTTCAAGAGAAAACTAGGGGCTTCGCCCCTGCGGCCTCCGGCCGCCAACCCCACCAAAGGGCTCTGCCCCCTGGACCCCCGGCTCGCTTCGCTCGAAAGATTGGCTTGATTCGGCCCTTCGGGCCTCAATAATTCAATATAATTCCATCTTTCGTAAACTTTATAACGTTTTTATAATTTAGTCTACAATATGAGTTTAGTCAACCGCAACCATTCCGTGTTCTTGGTTATGAATATTTTATACAAAGTATATACTATATACGTAATAACTTTAAATTTAATGTTTCTAGATTTCGTGTTATTTGTAATATTCTGAAAACGTCCA
>JAPYZR010001681.1:0-20138 GCA_030522945.1 Trichopria nigra
GTGGGGACGGATCCCTAATCTGTACGTTCCCCATTAAATAAACTTTCTTCATAAAAAAAAAAAAAAAAAAAAGAAACAATGCGTTTGAAAGATAAGAATAACAGGAAGAAAAATTTACCACCAGCCGTCAGAGTCAAGGTGCCGAAGAGGAAGATAAGACGCGGTGCCGGGCTCCTCGGCAGTCTTGTGGTGTTCTCCATCCCTAATCGTCGTCGCCTGCGCCACGCGTCTGGTTTCAATAAATTCGTCACGTTGGCAATCTTGCAGCCGATTTTCTCGAGACCGCGAAACAATTTCATCCGCGTAGAGCCGGTGAAAGGCGGGAAAGGGCCGCCGTAGCTGGACTCCCGTGGGCGCGACTTTAGCCGGCGAGGGTCGCGGAACGCGCACTGCCAGAACACATCCGCGCCACGAGTCGCGCACCCCGTGGCGGATTCGCCACCACCACCCACCCCCTTTTCGGCGTCGCTCTGTCCCCTCCTCCCACCGCCCCCTGGCGCCCCCTCGTCGACCGAGTCGTGACGAACATCCGAAAGACCTTCCAACAATCGATGGTAGCGTCCCCCCAACCGCCCAGCAGAGTACCTCTTTCGGCCAATTCGTCCCCCCCTCCAAATCCGCAATCTCCCTCGCACGTTGCGTAAAATGCGGAGACAAGAACGCAACACGGATATATAGGGGGATCCATATACAGAAAAGTCTTATGAATAAGTAATTCGCGGCGCCGCCGTCTATACCTGCCGCGAATTTATGGCCGAAATTCCGCCAGAGCGTGCATCATTTTTCTAATATACAGTTCAATCTTGCAAATTTATGGAAGTGTTGTTTTTTTTTTCTTTACGATCGACCCAACGAAAGCGCAGACTTTGAACTTTTCGCGGATTTCTCGAAGGATCCTTCTCGGCCGCGTGTTTGTGGAGCGCTCGCTCTCGATCCGACGTGGGTTGGGAGTTGGAAGTGGGACAGATTCGAGATTGGAGAAACGGTTTCTCACGATTGTTGCCTCATACGATTGCACGCATTAACCGCGATTAAAGTCCGATCAAATCTGCTGCGATCGCGATTAACGTAGCAGTTGCTGTGTGCATCAAATTGAACCGCAATTTGATGAATAAAAGACCGTTGGAGGGGGGTGCTAACCGTCACGTTATCCTCCAGGGAAAAGGAAGTCACTTACATCGGGAACTCGTAATTAAATAGTTAAATCGAGTTATTCATTAATGGTTAATTCGCCATTAGTGGAAATGAACTTGGCGCCCGTGGAAATAACCCCCCTTTCCTCTCGCCTAAATAAATAACGAGAAACCGAGACACCGTATACGTCGCAGGCAGGCAGATCGCGAATGCCTCGTGTATTCCAACATTAGAATCCAGCCGAGTTATTCGCGTATACATGTACGGCGCGCGCGCGCATACATTAGAGTTGTATTATTACAAATAAGGAATTCTAAGTGCATTTCCGGTCGTCCTTAATTCTTCGCGGTTACATCATACGGAACATTCGGGAGCCACCTAGATTGTAAATTGCTCTCATTTGTGTCTGCGATGCAGTTTCTGCCGCGAAAATCATTGTTGTCGCTCGAAGAGGAAACGTATAACGTTTGATATTTGATGTACGGCAGCACGCATGGAAAGGGTTTGGCTAATTTCACCCCTTGTAATTCAAGCGGCCAACTGAAGGAAGACAAAAGGAGGAAAAACGATAATTGACCGTCGCTAACGTGTAATCTTTTGGCGTCCCACGACTCCTTCTAACTCTGGTCCAACCCTCTGCGCATTTGTTTGCAGTGACCTTTCCGGTATGAATTAGCGGGTAAAATTGTTCTTTGTTCTATCAAGTCCGAGCTGCTTTCACGAAGCTTGTCTTTTGTTTTTTTAACATTATACATGGATCCTCCCTGTCCAGATTTAAATCGAAAACTTGGCAGACGAATAGTGGCTACTCCATGGTATACGTTGCCAACGAAATCATCGGATCAGATTTAGGAATAACGAGGTGGACTACGAGGATCTACAGAGCGGGGTCGAGATCGGCAGAGCCCGACTACTTTTGGACGGGCAAGAAATTCTATACGATTTATTCCACTTTTGTCGAACCTTGAATATAACAATTGATTTACGAATTAACGAAACCGTTCCGACTGGTTTTTTACTGGTATTATTCTAAATACACACGCACTGCGCTTATTATGTTGAAGAACTTTTTAAAAATACCGCGTGGCGGCGTTTCTCGTATTTTTTCTTATTCGCAAGCAGAGTGCGGAATCCTTTGTACATAAGAAAGTTCCTACAACAGGGACACAACGGGGAGGTACCTAATGGGACAAGAAACGCAGAATGGACTGTCTAAATACGAGAGGTACATTGATTGAGTCGAAATTTGGGAGGTTCACTCAAGGCCTTTCCACAAGCTCAATTCCGACAATAGCGTAACAATTATGTAACAACTATGTAACATTTACGGAACAAGTAACAATTATGCAAATGTCACGTAAAAGTGGTCGAGAGTACGCCATTGTCCACCATAATGGTCCATGGCTTTTTGTTTATCATTATTATCGTCGTCGTCGTTGTCATTACGATCGTCTCGGTTGTCGCTGTCGTCGTAATCATTATCAAAGCCACAACGCGCAATAAGTGTCGTAAGTTGAGAGCCGCTGGTTGTGAACTTTCCGTGTCCCCTCGTTCAATTCGAAAGCGCAGATTGCGGAAAACAACACGGTGTGTGGACCAGTATCAGCGTTATCGCGTAGCTTTAATGCGCTCATTTAACGGCAATCGATTTTCTTCTTCCCGGAATAGCGGAACCTAATTTACATAACGTATCTATTATCGGTAGCGCAACTACATATATATGCATGCCCGGGCGGTTTGCGCAACGAACAATAATCCGAAACAGACGCCAGCTAGTCAAAGTTCATTAATTGAATAGTAAATTATAAGCTAATAGCCGGAATGTAGGGATTTCGCTTGCCAATCCAAGATTTTCTCATTTCGCTACCAGTCGAGAATTAGTTTGCTTCGACGATTCGCTAATGAAATTGATCGCCGGGAACGGGCCAGCTCCCTCGCTCGGGCACTTCCCTTATTGCGACTTGCAAGCAAATTAATTTTCTCGAAAATACAGCGACTGGCTCGTCGCTTCTTTTTTCGGCATTTCCATGTGCCAATGATTAAAGGGACTGCTTCGAAACGCACGTATAATGAAAACGTAGCGGGTTGCAAAGGAGCGGTTCTTTTTTGACAATTTTCATCCAATTACACGCATCCACGTGCGCGAGCGACGCGCCCGAACGTCGTCATCAACTATTCGCGAAATTCCGCTTTGATTAAAATATGTAACTATAATTATGCCCGTATAATTACTTAAGGCCCCCGGAGTAATTCGGCGAAGAATTCGTTATATCCGCAGCCGGGTTATTCTTTCGCGTGTTGCCGCTGCATTTCTGACGTTAACGTGGAAGTCTTTGATGCACGGAATAAGTTTGTCCCGCTGATAATTTATCATTTTAATTAGTATAGCGTTGAACTTTGCGAGACACTGCAGTAACCCTACTTTCCGCTATAAATCGCCGGCGAAACTATGTAAAACTTGTTTCGAGATTGCACGGAGATGAAGACTCGTGAGTTTTTGGGGTCGCTGATACTACTATACGTATGTTCTAATCTTGGATCGTCAAAAATTCAAATAGAATTCAAAGTGTCTCGCGAAAATTTCAGGAATACTTTTTCATTTCGAAGTTGTTTGTAATGGTGGGGATAGGGTTCTGATATTGCATTTGTACAAAACAAACATTTTAGTAACACGTTGTTTTATTAAAGTCATTACTGCATTTTTTTGCTTTCGGGAGGGAACGGGGCATAATTTGATTTTATACGTTAAAACGCGGCAGCTTCAGCCAGAATGTATATAGCCATCTTGTATCCGCCATTTTGAATTGAGGAATTATTAAAGTCCGATCTGAAATTCGTCACAAGCAACAACCCTCAAAACCTTAAAAAAAAAAAAATATATCGAAATGCGTAAGATTAAAACTGACCTGTATACTTTTCTCATTTGCAGATGGCCGACGAAGAAGATTTAGCCACGTTGACGGATCCGCAGGTCGCGATCTCTCAGGGTAAGCGCCACCTCATGGTGCTCGACTACAACTCGGCTGTGGAAACCCTTGGCCGGGGCTGCCAAATGCTCGCCGATAAGTTCGGCGATATCGCTGACGAACTCGGCGAGCCTTACATCCTTTACGGACGTGCCCTGTTGGGTCTGGCGCGCGAGGAGGCCACGGTCTTTGGCGTCCCGGGCACGGAGGGCGGCGACGGCGACTGCGCCGAGGAAGAAGGGGACGCTGAAGAGGAGGACGACAAAGGAGACGAAGAGGATGCCGAGAAGAAGGAAACTGACGAGGACAAATCGGAAGAAAAGTCCGATGATAAAACCGAGGAGAAGGAAGTGAAAGAGGCAGAGGTGGATGAGGCAGAGGTTAAAGAGTCGGAGGTTAAAGAGGCGGAGGTTAAAGAGTCAAAAGAGGTTAAAGAGGAGAAGGAGGAGAAGAGCGCCGACGACAAGTCCGAAAAGAAAGATGGCGATAAAATGGAGGAAAGCGATGCCGCTGGATCCAGCAAAGAGGTGAACGGCGAGGCCGCCGCTTCATCGTCGGCCGAGCAAAACGGGGACCACGAAAATGGGGTCGACGACGTCGAAGACGAATGCGACGAGGAGAGCGAGGTTACCACTAATCTACAGGTGAGTAAATCAAGTTTCCGTTAAAGGTTTTTTTTTTTTCTTTTTGTTTTTCAATGCTGATTGGAGGATATCCTCCATTTTGTATTTTTTTACGTGTATGAACAATTACCAATGAAAAATTCACCTTTGTGTGTCAACAGTTGGGTTGGGAGGTACTCGAGCTGGCCAAACTCATCCTGGGTAAGCGTGACGAAGCTGGCTGGAAGCAGCTCGCGGAGACTCATCGTTTGCTGGGCGAGATCGCCATGGAAAGCGGCAATTCGCGGGATGCTCTCATCGATCTGAACGCTTGCCTCGAATTGATGCAGAAGATCAAACCGTACAACGCCCGGTCCATCACCGAGATTCACTATCTCTTAGGTTGGGCCCACTCTCTCGCCAACGAATTCGATCAGAGCATGAAGCAATTCAACGAGGCGATCGCGGTGCTGGAGAAACGCGTCAAGGTCGGTACACCATCGATTAAACATCGGAATTACGTCACGATCGAACAAAAAGTTTTTTGTCATTCGCATTAAACAATACGGACATTCGTATTTCATAAACGAATGCCGGCTGTACTCCTTATGTACCAAATGAAAATCCATTTCTATAACGAGATACGTAACGGAAGGCGCTTGCGCCCTCCTAGCTGCGGCAATAAGTACTATCAATAATAGTTTCTTTTTTTTATATCATAATGCGCATAGGTATCACAGCCCTGGTTAGAAATAACGAATTGTAATGTTGCTTTTCAGGAACTGGAAGCGATGACAGAACCGCCGGAAACCGAAGTTCCGTTTTACACGGTCGAGGGCGAGATCAAAGAGCTGAAGTCGATTTCGCGGGAGATCAAATTGAAGATGGCGGATTTGAACGAGTACAAGCAGGAGGCCTATCGCGTCTTGCTCGACGGCCTCGAGAAGAGCGACGGTGCCGGCTCTTCGAACGGTGCCGGCCCCAGCGGCAGCGGTGCTGGCTCCAGCAGCAGCGGTGCTGGCCCTTCCTCGTCGTCGTCGACTGCGGCGGCGACGGAAGCGACGGCGGCAACAACCGTCGAGGAGTCGTCGTCGAAAGTGGCTGCTAAGCCGGCCAGCGACATTTCTCACCTGGTGCGCAAGAAGCGAAAAGCCGAAGAATGCGAAGTGGAGGCCTCTCCCAACAAGAAGCCCGCACCGGAAAAAGCGTAGACCCCTGGACACAGACTAAAAGCCGAGTAAAACAAGGCGTTGTATAAATAATTTTAATATACAGACTCCGCTGGTCGTGGCGCATTTGTAGGTTTATTTTATCATTTTCATTTTTTTTTTTCTTCTTCGTTTCGTTTCGTTTTAATGCAGCAATGAACTCGATAATGGCGTAACGAACGACCTTCGCGCGCTTCACACTCCCCCCGATAAGAATTCCATCGACTCAAGTATACGCGAAACAAGCCGAGCATTTTAAACGAGCTTGGGAATAAATTTGCGAGTGATCCAAGAAGAAGTACGCTTTCTAATAATTGACGAAATTCAGTAAATCATCGATAAACCTATAACGATTAAATGTCTACGCAGTCGATGCATTATTAGTTCCATAGTTTTAGTTTCGGTTAGTCTTGGAAGTCTCATTTTTTTTTTTAAGCGTAGTGTTTTTTTTTTATATATATATACACACACATAATATATAATTATTTAAGAGTTGAGTTCCCGTCATTCTCCAAATGATTTAAAAAAAAAGAGAGAAAGAGAAAAAATCGTCATTCGTTGATTTTCAAAAGTGTTTCTTGTTTATTGTCTCGTCGTCGACTGTGCGACTGTTTCGTCGAGTCGACGCTAGTTGAAATTCGATTATAAAACAGTGAAAAACTATAGAATAGGGTATATGTCTTGATAATAAAGTTTCAAACGTTGGATCATTTTCTAAACGAGCTTTGCTTTTATTTTACATTACCTTCGCATGGATTGTTCTTTTTTTTTTGTTTTTTTTTTTTTTTTTTTTTTTTTTTTTTTTTTTTTTTTTTTTTTTTTTTTTTTTTTTTCTTCTTTTTGTTTTTTTTTTTTTTTTTTTTTTTTTTTTTTTTTTTTTTTTTTTTTTTTGTTTTCAGGGACTTTGCCGAGTCTGGACGGATTCACTCGAGTATAGGGGACACATTGTCCCCAACAATCAATATCGCTATCACTATCTCCCATACCGCCGCTACAACGGTTAACAATGGTATTGGGAAAATTCCGTTACTTATCAAGTCGCTGATGTAACAGAATTTTACGAAACGAAGCAAAATATGAATGAGGATATAATTTCATAAAGTTACTAAACTTTTATCAAGTTTATACGAATATGCAACTGAAACTTTGTGCTGTTACTGCTTCGCGCAGTTACTGAACTGTTACAAAATTTGTTTGAAACGGTAACCTGAATGAAAAATAATAATAAAAAAAAAAAAAAACTATAATTACTTGTTTCCGAAAATTCCATTACGACTTTTTAACAATGATTTACTAATACGGATGTAAGATCCTCGTTTTACATCGTTTGAACTATCGTTAATTGCATCAATCGTAAAATAAATCGTAACCCGACAATCATAATTTTGACAATAACGTAACAACCACGTAATTACTGAAATGTTACGTAACAGTTACTTTGAATGTTTGCAGGAAAGTTTTTTTTTTATGTAATCGTTAAAAAAAAAATGGATGATTCTAATTTTCGATTTAAATTGATGATTTAGTTAATAAATTAATGATCAATGAATGTAATAAATTAATGATCGAAAGAATAAAAAAAAATCATCCATTAAAAAAGAAAAGAACTTGAAAGTACCGTCTTCTCGATTCTTTACGATTAAACGAGATATTTTTCGATCTATTGCACAAAACCCGAATCGAAATCGTGAGACGCGGCAAACGATCGAGCGGTTCGTTTAAAACGAACGGTTTTCGCGAATGGCAAATCTGAAAGAGAGAAAAAAAAAGTATCGACAATAAATGCAGTAATCGGTAATTGCAGCAATGATGATCACAAGTAACGAGTGCAACAATAACGAAAGCGCGAGTAATTGTACGATACTGCAAAATGTCGAACGACATATGTAATATCGTACCCTGGTAAAAATTCGGGGTCCAAGTTGACGCTCAAGTCACCCTTCCACGTCAATGTAAGAGCAATACGTAGCCATACGTATTCACAAACTTTCCTCCAATCATTAGACGCAAGTTCTTCACATAAGTGTTTATTATTATTATTATTATTATTATTATTATTATTCGGACATTTGTACACTTGTAACTAAAGTGTACGTTAACTGTACCGTAAGAGTGATCATTTTGGACCCCTTGCCCACTCTTTGCACTCGTATACATGGATTTTTACCAGGGTAACTTGACATTAACAAACTCGCACAAATGTACATAAACTTGTAGGACTAATTACAAGCGACGCGTCGTTTCATTCGAACGAAAGTAAAAGATACGCGAGAAATTTCAAAATTCAGCGCTTAAAGTGTCAATGACCGATCATCGAACAGATCGATTCGCGAAATTGATAAAATACCCAATTATGTAAATGATATGATACATAATGATGAATCGAGAGAAGTCACTCTCCGAGAAGTTCTTCGATGTCGTCCTCCTTGTCGGTGGATTCGTGTCGTTCGACGGTGACTTTGAAGCCGAGTGACTCCAAGAGATTGACGTTGTAGTAGTAGCTCAAATTGATTCCGGGAACGATTCGCTTCAGTTCCTCGACAGTGGCACGCGCTTTGTCGGTTTCACCGATACTGGCGTAATGCTGGGTGATGGTGGCGAAGAGATCGCCCCGGCGAACAGATTGCTCGAGTCCGGAGCCTTGGGAGTCCAGCAAATATCGCACGTGATTCATCGCCGAGTCCGTCTCGCCCCTTTCGAACAGCCTGACGACAATACGTTAGGTTAGGTGTCGAATGAAAATCTTGTCCGACGTAAAACTTCATGATTTCAGAATGTGACATCGAAACTTGTCTAAAATTATCGCTTAAAAGGGTTATAAACAGTTTTTTTAGACTGAAATAAATAAGACTTAAGTTTCTTAGATGAAATCAGGTAATATACAAATGCTGTTACGAATAGGAAAGTGTTTACGAATCCTAAATTTTGAACTAAGTATGGATTCGAAATAACAAATTTGTGTTTATGTCAAATCGCATATTTAAAAGAAATCGTTTATAACTTTTTAAGCATTAATTTTAGAGGAATTCCGATGACATTCTGAAAGAGCAAGAAATTTTAAGTCGAATATTAAAAAAAGAACAACAGTATTAAAATTGATTGAAAATTTACTCGATGGGCTAATTGTAATACATTATCATACTTTTTAATTTCGAGGTATCTCTTGATAGTCGCCATCCTTCCGTTAACGAGCTCGACGGCTCTTTTGTGCGCTTCAGGGTCCCGTGGGTTCTCGACTTTTGCTAGGCACTTGCTCGCTTGGTACAAGGCGTCCAAGCCCTTCTCGTAATTTTGAAATTCGTCGATTTCCACCTGCAAATGTGAAATTGTTCATTATTGATATACGTTTCTGCAATTGACTGTATTGGAACAAGCTTTTAAAACTAGAAACATGATATACGACTATCGGTATAGACCCGTTATACAGAATATAAGTTTAGACAAAATAAAATTCTTGACGCGTATTGTTACATTTTATAATTGAAGTATAGTGAATTTGGTTTCTGCCCGTATTACTTTCTTCAAAAAAAGATCTTCGAAAGAAATTTTTTTTAAGTTTGAGGCTCGTTGAATACCTAACCTAAAAAAATAAATTAAATATTTTTCCATCAATTTTCTACTGATTTCTTTGATAGTTACGGGTCTAACATATTATATTTATCCATCAATCATTTAAGGTTTATAAAAGGTCCAAAAGTGACTAAAAATAAAAGTCATTTTTGTATTTTCGAGTATGGCCTGGCATCGCGAAAAACCTGAAAAAATTCAAACACATGTTGAATACTGAGATATTCAATTTTCTAAAATAAATAGACCTGAAATTATCGAAGAAATTTGAAGAAAAGAAATTGTTTCAAATATTTATTTATGCTTTTTAGGTTAGTTATTCAATTAGCCTGAAGCTAAACAAAAATTATAGTTTTTAAAATTTTTAACAATATGGAACGGATGAAAAAAAATAATTTTAGAAAACGCTGATTATATTTGGTGATATTAGGAAAAATGACCCTTTCAAAAAGGGTTTTTAAGCTTTTAAAAAAGTGAAGAAGAATAAGTTGACGAAAACGGACGATGAAAGAAAATTGTCAAAAGTATAGAATTGATGAAATTGAAGAAATAAAAGGGAGAAATAAAAAATAAACAATGAACATTTGAAAAAAAGTTATAACAATTGCTTAAAAGTAATAATAACTTTTAAAACATTAAAAAATTGATGAGAAAGGCTTTTCAAAGATCAACATTTTTAATATTGACGAGAACAGTAGCTTCAAAAAAAATTTCTACATCACAAATAGAATCGAAAGAATAGACTTCTCACCTGAGCGCACGCTACGTAAAAGTTTGCCAGCAGATCCATCGCTTTGCCCTTGGAATAGAAATTAATGATGTTCTTCAGAATGCCCGACTGATTCTGCCAGTCGAGGGACTGCAAATAATTGCCCGCCATAATGTAAATCTCGCGCTGCCTCGAGACCTGCGCGAAGAAGCATATCTTCTCCGTGTCGCCGGACTTCAATAAAGCCTTCATCGCGCGCAACTTATTACCCGCCTGGGTGAACTTCTTCGTCGCCAAATGATAATTCCCTTGATTCAGCGCGATTTCACCTATCTTCTCCAAGGTCTCGATTCTGTTAGCTTCCTTCTCCGGATCTTTCTCCGTTCTGTCTACGGTCATTTTGTCCGCGAGCTCCTCGCTCAGCTGCACGTCGTAGTCCTGATAAAATTATATACTTACTACAATTTTTAAATCGATATGTATTATACGCATGGTTATATATAGGGTCGTAACTGATTATTTGAAGAAGAAAAAAAAAATACTCGGTTGCTTCGATGTAAAAGTAAGGATTTCTTCAATTCTTAAAATGTATACATCTACATTTGTATTTCCAATTTCACACTTATCGATCTGAAATTGTCATGTTCATTCGTTCGAATGTTCAGCGGTAAAATGGAAAATTATTATGAAAAGAGTAAACAACGAACGAACGAGTAAGAAAGAGATGAAAACCAACTGTACCTGGATGAGCACCAAAGCCTCGCTGTATTTTTGGCCGGTAGCCAAGAGATCGACGGCCTTGTCGATCTGCGAGTTCTGCACAAAGTACTGGGCGCATTTCTGAATCAGTGCTGGATCCGAAGCTTCGTTCACGTCCATCGCTATCAATTGCAGGGCATTGTACTGCTGGGACTTGAAGGCGAGGTCCAGCGCCTTTCGCAGCAAGCCCGCCTTATGGTAGAGTAAGATCGCCTTATCTTCCTGGCCGATTTCCTCATAGTACTTGGCCACGTCGAGCTGGGCTTGCCGGGGAGCCAACATCGCCAGCGGCCACAACTCGTCCAACATTTCGTTTTCCTTGCACAGCCGAATGGCGTTCGTATACGCCTTGGCCGTCGTGTAGAAATGGACCGCTTGCGATACGTTGCCTCTAGACTGTGACATACATATATTGTTTAATTCTATATACGTATACATAATTATATATAAATGAATAATTTAACCTAATGGATTATTTGAATATATTGAATATGTATGCATAAAGATATTATATCTCAGCAGGACGAAAGAATGAAATTATTCAACAAGAATTCAATTGTTGGTTCGCGAATCCAATTTCTAGACACGTTGGAATCTTCTTCCTAAATTTTTCAAATTTTTATAGATTAATATGATCGAAGAATTTTATCGAATACTTGCAAAGAAGGCAGCTTGGGACTAATTTATTTATTTGGATACTTTACAAAAAATTGTAATATATACAGCGTTGTTTTCTCGAATCTTACTCAACTCCTTTTCTTTCCTTCATTCAATAACATTCTACTTTTAGTCACTCGAGATGTATCCTGAAATGGTAACGAGCAGTTTTGTTAAATTAACGGCTCTATAAATAAGCACCGAATAGGAAGCCCCCTTTAAATTGAAGAATTTAAGTTTTGTATTCATTTTAAGTCGATTTCGTTGGCTGCGCGTTTAGTAAGTATTTCCGTTGAGGAAAACAAAAGGGACAATCTTTTTTGTTTCAACAATTGGAAAATACAAAAGGCGCTTTTACTTTTGGAGAATGTGAAGAAATGCCGCTTATATATATACCTCGTAATGTGCCGCCAGGTGGAAAGCCGAAGCTGCGTGGCCTGTTCTCGTGACGAGATCACACGCATCGTCCTCTCGGTCGAAGAAACACAATAGCCGCGTCACCGACTGAGTGTCGCGGGCTTGCTCGTAGAGCCGCAAAGCACTTTCCATATCACCATTGGACTCCGTGTACTGGGCGTGCCATTTCTTTATTTCCCTGAAATAAAGACATGCTGCCGAATGTTGCTTTGTGACATTGTTTCCTAACTTTGACTGACAAATAGATCTCCGTCTGTTTTAATAAAAATTACTCTTAAATGAACAAAATAAATAAAATTAGATTGATTTGTAATATACAATAGAAAATAGAAATAATACCATTCAACAGTGTTCCTCTCGAAAACCTACAATCCGTCAATACCCAGTGAACGAGAATTGTGTCTATATCCAAATGAACTTTTTGGTTTTACCACGATACGATTGAAACTTTGTTTCTTCATGAAATCGAAAGGAAACTTAAACATTTCAATCGTAAACAATTATAAATTTATCACTTACGGATCTTCAGTACTGGTCAAATAGGCCTGAAGCTCTCTAGGCAAAATCAGAAGCATCCTGGGAACTTCGAAGCGATGGCAATCGGCTTTCGTGTACATCGCAATCGCGTCCTTGTTTCTTCCTTCGAACTCCAGGGCCTTGGCGTAATTGTAGTAAGTTGTCTTTTCCCGGATGCGGTTTTCGTTTTTCGCCAAATCTACGGCCTCGTTGAATCGGCTCCGCGCTTCCAGTAAGGAGCCCAAAAGGTCCAGTCTATTCGCCTCGCGAAACAGACGCTCGGCGTCGCGCTGCTCGATAATGTCACAGCGGTTAGGAAATTAGCTTCAATAAACCGACAGCTCTATACGTAAAGTCTAGCATCGACTCGATGCCCATAGCATCAGAAAGAAAAGAAAAAAACTTTGACTTACGTAAAGCTCTAGTTCCACAGCCAAGATTCCGATTTTAGCATCCAGCGACAGGGTGTCATCCTGCATCGCCTCTCTGAGCGCCCTGGCGCTTTTAGCCTGCTTCATGTGTCCGAGGCACAGCATCGCCATCTCCAGCTGCTTCGTTTTCACGCACATCTTCGCCAGGCTCTTCCATACCGCCTCGTTCTGCACGGTCTTGATCGCTTTAAAAGCTTCGTCCATATTGGACACACTGAGGTAGAAGCAAAAGTCCAAGATCGCCTTCTTCGTCTGCAGATCGCAGGTGCCAAGTTCTTCGAAGTCGCGCATAAGGATACGCTCGGCCTTGCGCCCTTCGTTCAATGACGTTTCTGTGTTTAAGACGATTAAAAGCGGCGATTCGACGGCGAGCAGACGAGAATTTTCGTCCTTTACCGGCCTCACGTCCTGGATGATGACTCCTTGGTCTGACGTGACAAACATCGTAACCAGTACTACGCTGCACATTTCTATCTGAAGTCGTACAAAAGTTGGAGGTTGAAATGAAACTTACTGAATTGTATTATCGTACGATTGTTTAAAATGTAACATTTGTTTTACCTCGCTGGGTGATTTTGAATATTTTGTAAAAATTTCTGGTCTCTGCGCTCTGCATACTAACAGTCTCGAATCATCGGTGTCCCAGCAGTGAGCTGTTACCAATCGTCCTTTACACTGTGCAGCTCTAAAAAAGAAGTATTCAAATGAAATTCATATACATCGATCGATATGCGCTATACTTATAGCATACTTTTTATAAGAGTCGAACAAATGGCTAACGGTGTAACTTTTATAACTTTGCTCAAATAATGGTATACTCATGGAATGAACAGTAATCGAAAGGCTATTTGATCATATTATGCAGTATATTATATGTAATACATCTGATGTATTTAGAATTTACACATTTTAAAATTTGATATTTTTTCTTACGTACAAGGCCGAGTCGTCTTCTCCATCGCCCTTGGCAAAGTCAAACTCGTGAATCTGATCGCTCTCTATATCCCAGACGTAGAGCACCGAGCTTGGCAGCAAATTCGCCATCGCCACCGTAATCGATACGTATCGACAATCCGAGTTACACCTTGCCTCGATGACTTCTGCAAAGTCGCTCATGACCTGATCGTAGGTGGCCATGGCTCGCGTATGAAGTTTCGCCTCGCGTTTGCCCAAATCCCAGATCTTGAGGATGCCATTTAAAGAAGCGACAGTAAGAAACTGACCGGTCAGATCCATGCATATCGGCTCACCCTCTTCCGGCAGCATTGGGATGGTTTGCATAATGGTTCCCGCATCAATTGCACGCAGTTGGATCACCTAAAGACAGTTCCGCATGATAAATGAAGCCTCGTTAAAATGCAAATGATTTTTAATTTTAATTATTTGAAATACCTGAGGAGTTAGCACTACAAGAGTTTTGTCATAAATAAGGAGTTTCTCGGTTTCACAGCTGAAGTTTGCAAGAACCGTCGTGTTTGATAAACTGTCCTTTGTCAATTTATATACTGCAATATACCTGTAATACACATTATGCATATAATATTTTTGACCTTACATGTATATGTATTGTTTAATTTTTATTTCATTAAACTACAATATTTCGATGTACTAACCTTCCTGAAGATACGGCAATATAATTTCTATTAACAGCAACAATCTGCACTTGAATATCTGTCTTCAGAGTTTGTATTCGCTCTTCTGTTTCGACCAGCAGCTGCGTAGGACTCAATTGACTGATACAAACTCCGTCGTTGTATGTAGCACACATCGGCTGTTGGTGAAGTATAAAAACGTTTGAGATACAATTCACTGCCAGCAGTGGACTGCGCATAGAGATCGCACCCCAGGTAAGTTGTTTCACTGTGCCATGGATCGAGCAAGAGTCTGGATAAGTGGGCCAGCAATTCTCGTCTGTATCGTAACCTCGAGATTTTCGTTTCCATAGATAGATAGTGCCGAGATTCGTCCCTGCTGCCAATGTATCTGTAACGTTACGACACGAAGTACATGAATGCTTGATATTTTTTATTAAACGTTATATGTTTCAATAAATAAGTAAATGGAAGAAAACTTACCATTATGTTTGCAATAAGACAGACTGGTACAAATTTCTTGAGGAGAAGCAATACCTCCGACTGTCGATTTATCCTGCGGTGTCAGAACGTAAGTGTCGCCGCTGTACAAATCCCAGCACCTCACACCTAATTCACCTGTTAAAATCGCCAAGGTATTTATACCAGCCCAACATATCGAAGGCCCATTTCGAGTAATGTCGCTTTTTCCGCTAAGTTTTACTTTAGTTAATTCGGTTAATCGACCAGTGACTGGATCTGCTTGGAAGTGGCCAATATGAAGGCCCTCGGTCATAACAACGATCGAATCTCTAGTTTGGTGATGCAGAAGACAGTGCACCATTGCTCCGTCAGTACTAAGAACTTGAAGGCACTGTCCGTGGTTGTCAACAAAGTAAATGTTTCCAGTTTGCGTCGCAATGTAGAGGCTGTGACTTTCTCTCTGGGATGCAGGGGCAATTGGTGCTGCAGTGCGAGGTCTCCAGGAACTGAACAGGTCCAATGCTCTCTCGTCACCAGCTACTGCTGCTCTTGCCAATCGACTAGGAATGTTTTAAAATATATATGTAAATATAAATCAATAAATAATACTCGGTCAAACGAGAAATAATGCGGATGAATGTCTTTACTTAATGTCAACAGCAGGTCTCGGTGGCGAAACCTTGAACGCAATTTGAGTGAAGGAATCTTTAAGCTCATGATGAAATACCATGAGAACTTGCCCTCTTGAATCAATTTTCCAGCCTACTATTGAACCAGCAGTATCTGCGGTAATAAGTCGCCCACCGAGCTGGCTCCATTGCAAAATCGTTATAGAATTTCGGTGAGGTGTCACCACAGTGTTAAATTCACTCGTACCAATATCTCCAGGCCAGATCTAGAACATATTCAAATACTTTAATTTTAAAAAGTTATAAATTTAATAAAAATCTATATATTAAAATTTATATAATTGGACATTTTTTCATCAGAATGAAAACTTACTCGAAGTTCTCCGCTTTCCCAAGCAGCAGCTAGCCATTTCCTTTCCGGATGCCAGGCCAGGGCCATTACCTGCACCACCGAATGACCAGTGGTTTCGACGTCAGGTAATTGTTCTCCTTGATCATCGTAAATGGTTACGAAGCCACCTTTATCCTGCGAGTAAGAACTAACAGCCAACAGTGGTAAGTGCGAATGCCAAGTTGCGTGTGTACTGATCGAATTCACCTCCGGGTTTTGTACCCGGGTATCAAAGTAGAGAGACATTGCTCTGATGTATTAGCTAAACACAGAGTCGATATATAAAAATATATATTTTTCATAGCACTATTAATTTATGTATATAATTATTAATTAAATGAAAGTGAATGCATTTCAATAAATGATGAATAAAATGTTTTATATAATTTTCTATTGTAACAATTGTCATACAACTTACATATTTTGCTATCAAAAATTTGTTTTCATTTTGAACAATGAATCGGTCGACTCTGACACCAGGAAATACAGAAAAGAAACGTTTTTCTTTCGATAAAACAGTTTAAAATAGCAGATGCTTCCATTTTTATATCTTCCTCTACCGTGTGAATAAAATTATAAAATCATTCGGTGACCATGCGAACGAAATCGTAAACAAACGGTATAGCGAGTATGTGATATAGTTTCTGCCCATCGTAAGGACATTAACTATACACGGTTACCTATAGATACAGTTTTGCTTATAGTTCATTTCTGAAGATTCTGAAACATTTCAGTGTAGGCTATACATATTGTAAAATACGTTAATTTTTTAAAACATATTGATTAAATAAAGATCTTATCAATATTTTTAAACAATACTATATTATACCAACTCAAAAACGATCGATACCATTTTGAATCGTTTGAATATCAATGGGTATACCGCGGTAATCAAGTTTGTAACTGCGCGTTAGTAATCGACTGCATTACCCATTGTATTTACCCAGTACACCACCTGGGGTACCAACTTTCTGAAGACGACGAGAACGTAAACATCGACGTCATTGACCTGCAGCTGCAGTCAAAATAAACATTCTCTCGAAAAAATGTCGCCCTTTACCCTCCACTAAAAATTTATCAAATCCATTTCGTTCGAGGATAGTGCGGGGTGATTATCCTGGAAATATACATATATACACATATATATATCTATATATTTAAATATTGTAGTTGAAAGTAAAAACATGGACGCGTTAACGTTTGGATCTCATAGGTAATAAAAACAAAATGCTTACAATGGCGCAACAAGGCGAATAAATATAGCAAAATAACCACCAAATCCATTTTTGCTGCAGATTAGTACACATCGACTTGAAAGGAGCACCACCTCGAGTCTCATACTTTGAAAAGGTTCGCAATAACAGTAAAGGACATTGAGGAATTCAAATAAAAATATTTTTAAAGACAGTCTTATATAGAGTTTAGTTTAACATTATAATTATTTTATATTTTATGTTGATATATATTATACATGTTATTTGACATATTATATAGTATATGTTATTGTTCTATGCATCAGTTATTTCCACTCTTGCGGTCATGGGGTGCCACGGGGTTGCTACTGGAATGGGAGGACACGTTTCCATACACGCGAGAACTGGCGCCGATTGGCAGCAACGGTCCGTCGAGCTTGTCCAGCGGCTACACTACCCAAGAGGCTCGTCATATCCTGCAGATGGCTGGGGACTCAGGGCTAGCAGTCGTGCCCCTCGTCCAGACCTTCGGACACATGGAGGTGCGTCCGTTCCCGACAAAGCGTCAAGTCATCCCACGAAATAGTTGATTCCTTTTAGTTTGTGCTGAAACACGACGAGTGGCGGTCGCTGCGCGAGGTCGAATCCTTCCCAAGCTCCATGTGCCCATCGAACCCTGGTTCCCTGCCTTTGGTCAAGTTGCTGATCCGGCAGATTGTCACATTCCACCCAGACATACAGTACCTTCACATTGGGGCTGACGAAGTCTGGCACCTTGGCTTGTGTTCAGTGTGCAGTAAACGGGCTGCTTCCAGCAAACACGGGAAGTCCTCATTAGTTCTGGAACATATTTTGGCTACAGCACAGTTCATCAAAGAGACTTATCCATGTCTCAAAATCATAATCTGGGACGACATGCTGAGATCGATCGATCCTCAAGTTTTAAATGGTAGGTCTTTGAATGAAATGTGCCTGTGATAAATGGTATCTCTGAGATTGTATTTATCTACTTCATCATTCCGCAGAACATTACATTGGAAAGTACGTTGAGCCAATGATATGGCATTATGGTGCCAGAGAAAATTTTTCATTACCACTTGGTAAGTCGAAGATGTATGGTACAAATGGTACAAACATAGGCAATAGTATTTTATGTAACATATATTCTGTAAATTTTTACTTTATAATGAATGTCAATAAAAAATGCAAATTGATTTCATTTTAAACATTTGTTCTCCTAGATTTATGGGACAAATATAGTTTAGTCTTCCCTAATGTTTGGGCTGCAACAGCTTACAAAGGTGCGACAGGTTCATGCCAACACATTCCACATATTCGACATCATTTGAGCAATCATGAACGATGGCTCGAAGAGCTTAGCCTACACGTGAATAAAGTAAATGAGTTTCGGGGAACAGCTTTCACCGGTTGGTCTAGGTAAGTATTTCTACTTTTTCTGTAAAGAAAAATCAATATATTTACATTATAATCAATGGTCTAGGTACGATCACTATGCAACAATGTGCGAACTTTTGCCAACTGCAATTCCATCACTGGCCCTTTGTTTGAAAGGGTGGCTTCAAGGTTATTCCGAACAAACGCACCAGCAAATTGCAAAAAGTCTAGGATACGTCGAACACCATTTACACATCACACCGCAGCCAAGGCCAGCACCAATACCGAATAGTCTCAGTTTTCCTGGATGGCAAGTAGCTGTCGGCATTGAATGGTTTCTGAACTTCAAAACAAAATTTTATGGCATTGTGAATAGCGAACAGTAAGTGATAGATTCCTCTTATTTTAAGTTAATTTTTAGATTGTTTTAATAAATAATTATTGTATAACTTCAATACATATTGTTTAACGCAATTAAAAATTTTATGATTTAGGGTTTCAACGTGGTTAAATCCATGGCAGATTGCTAATAATTTTATAAATCCAATGCAGCTCGAAAGCCTCATTCCTCCATTCACAGAGTAAGTATAGGCTCTCAAAATTGATTTTATGTGCTTAAGAAAATCAAGGAAATGAATTTAACAAAATTTCACTCGTAATATTTAGCATGTTATTGGAATTATCTGCGATGGAAAATTATTTACGCGTACAAATGGACCAGATTTTCTACCCAGCAATGTTAGATGAATGGTTGGGAACAAATGTCCAACCGATGAAGAAAAAACTGATGAAGATGAAGCACACAGTCGAGAGCCACATCAAAATTAGTAATAGACCGTAAATTACATACATTAAACTAAAACATCTGATGATCTATATTAGGGTCTGCGATAATATTGTCGTATTGGTCGAAAATAGACTAGTCTGTGAATATTCCGAAGATTTAACTTGACAAATGTAAAGTATAATTTTTTATTAAGACAATCGAAGCTCTTCGTTTGTTATGAAAGGCCAAGAAACACTGTGAGGTTATATAGGATATACATATATATATATATATATATATATATATATAATGCTGTAATTTTATAATAGAGAATCGTACCAAAGATAACGTTAGTGAAGAGTTGATAGAATCTATATGAAAGTGAAAATAATATGAAGTAGACTCATATAAGAAATAAAAGACTGTTAGTGAAGCTGCTGATCAATTTAAATAATTAATACAATGTGGATAACAGATATCCAAATATAATGCCAAGATGAATATTTGAAAATTTAGTAAAGATTAAGTTTTCAAAATTATGTAAAAGAACTTCACTAACACAGTTCAATACAAAATATTGTTGTAAATCCTAAATACTAGAAGAGATTGAATGGATGTGAAATGATTTGTAATAAGTTTTATTGGTTCAGTGTTAATCGAAGTGCCGATGAGACCGGACGCGTTTGTGTTCCTCTTTTCGACGCGTTAATCATATGACACAAACATCGAGTTTTAGTGAACGAA
>JAPYZR010001682.1:0-20137 GCA_030522945.1 Trichopria nigra
CGCAGTCGCGAAGTATATTGAATTATTGAGGCCCGAAGGGCCGAATCAAGACAATCTTGCGAGCGAAGCAAGCCGGGGGTCCAGGGGGCAGAGCCCCTTCGTGGGGTTGGCGGTCGAAGGCCGCAGGCGCGAAGCCCCTAGGTTTTTTTTTATTTCTTTAGATTACTAACTCAGTCGTAAAGTATTTTAACAATTTAATATAGGTATATTAAATGCATGAAATATAATGGACTTATACATAACACATATACAAGACTAAAACAACGTTAATGTGCACATACACAAAGCTTCATGAACTCGCCAAAAAAATTGCGTAAAATATAAATAAAATGTAAAAATTAAATGACATGCACTTTTAAGGTATACACTATAGTATATTAATGGAACTTTTAATGAAGTCAACACATATAAAATATCTGAAGATATTTCGTAAGGACTGTACTGTAATTGATGTAACAATTAATATAATATTAATAACATTAATAAAATGATTTATTAAGTAAATGTTCTGCATTATTTTATCTTGAACTTAGTCTCGCGAAAAACTTCTGCTCTCAAGTCATATTGT
Source organism: Trichopria nigra (assembly GCA_030522945.1). NCBI lineage: Eukaryota > Metazoa > Arthropoda > Insecta > Hymenoptera > Diapriidae > Trichopria > Trichopria nigra. The sequence goes on from JAPYZR010001682.1 coordinate 569, forward strand.
TTTATCATATTGTTTTAAGGATTATATAAACGATAAGAGAAAACATTCGCCGGTGATATTTTATTGACTTTCTTTGGGAATAATTCCAAAAGATTATAAAAACTCCGGTACACTAAGGCAAAATGTATACACTAAGTGCGTATGCATGTATGCACAAAGTTTTAAAAGGCTTAGCATAATTACGTTTTATAAAATGTATTAATTTTTTTTTAACCATCGAATTGTCTACTGTATAAAATAAATTAAATGAAAAATGATTAAAGGCTGACTTTTTCACATACTGTATGCACAATACATTTGAATAAACGCCGACGAGGTCACAATCAAAAAGTTTTGGTCACACATACGCGAGAGCTCGTATATTCAATCCAAGATTCAGCCGGAGACTGATAACCAATCGATATACGTAACAACCACCAGTGGGACAATGTAAGTGTACAATGTAAGACATTTTATACAATATGTCTGTGATAATTCGACTGACATCCAAGAAAGGGTTTGCGGCAAGTTCATAGAAACGAAAAGTATTAAATAACGTGAACTTTGCACGGAGTTGAATAACGGCTCTTTGTATCGATTGACTTTTTTTATGTCTGAATGTACGTCTCGTCAATTCTCTCCGTTTTACGCTCACACTTGAGGAGTAACCATCAGTTGGGTGCGAAAACTTGACGATTCGACATATCAAGGGCTGATATGAATTCCGGTATCAGCTTACGATGTAATTTCAAATACTTGCTGAAACACCGAACTGAAATCTGCACCGAATAGAAAGTTTGCGAATGATGTATCATTCGTTGCAGATTGCAAAAAGGGAATGTTAAGAAAATACCGTTTGCAGATTACGAGTGGGCGATTGGGCTCAATCGACTGTCGCTGAGAATCTTGGGCGTTTGGCCTGACCAGGGCGACACGCAAAAAGTCGTTCCGGATTACGTGTTCTTGTTAATAACGATCTTGTTATTGGGTTTCGGCCTTTTGTTGCCACAATTGTACGCGCTATTTCTGGTATGGAGCAATCTTCCCCTGGTCCTCGACAACGTATCGGAAACTGTTGGAATGATAATGTCCCTCATCAAGCTCTTTCTGCTCTGGCTCAACAAAAACAGTAATGTTTCATAATGTTCTTTCTAACATGTATTGTTTATTGTTTTAATAACGTAACGAGATATACTACGAGAATCTTCGAGTCGATCTTTGCTCTACGTCCTGAATCCTGATTCTGTAACTTAAACGGAATCACGATACAATCTGCCACCCAAACGAATGAAAAGTATTTATTTCCGTGATGGACGTTTGTTGATAACGCTGATTATTTATTTTTATTTAATGAATTTAATGAAAATTTTCTAATTAATTTTAAAAAGTTTTAAAGGTGGTTGTAGCATCCTTCAAGGCGGACTGGTTGAAAAAGAAGGAAGCCTGGGAAGAACAGATAATGGTAAACAATGGAAAGCGCGGACGTTCGCTGACTTTATACGGAATCGCTTTTATGGCAGGAGCATTATCCGCCATTTTCGTAACTCCGTTTTACGGAATTAGCTTCAGAATTGTGAATAACATTACCGATTATGGAGACCGACTTCTTCCTTTTCAAACCTACTATCCCTACGACGTCTATCAAAGCCCATTCTTCGAAGTCTCCTATATGTTTCAACTAATCGGGGCCTGTTTCACCGGCGCTTGCTTCACTGCACCTTGCAGCTTCTTTAGCGTTCTGATTTTTTACATATGTAGTCAACTACAGATTCTAACAATCAAAATTCAAGATGTGAATATGGCGTCGACTTTTTCCGAAAACACGTGGAATTCCAAAATGGAGTTTAAAAAATGCCTCAAAGAAATCGTCGAGGAACAAGTACGTATCATCAGGTAAATCTGAAAGGAAAATCTGAAGCAATATTTTTTGAAAGATTTAATTTTATATATATATTGATCGTTTATCGTATCGTCTGTAGGGTGGTTTCTCCCTGACATATATATATATATATATATACGAAATATTTTTATTTGCATGACTTTTAAATCTTACGTATAAAGCTAGAAGAATTATAAAGAAGATTTCAAAATAAAGAAGCATTTCAAATTCCATTAATTCGTACTTTAGAGGTATATATTAGAAATTTTGGCGATTATTTTTAGAAACTCGTATAGTTTAACTTCTTTTAATTGTGATGTTAGTTAAAATGATTAAATATTATTCCAATTGTTTCGAGTACTTTTCTCTTGTTAAAATTTGGAGAAGGATCGATTTCTGTGATAAGAGTAGATGAATCTAAAGGACGATTGGATAATTTGGAGAGTTATATAGGTAGTTCAAAAGCACCTAGAAGCATCTTATTTCAGTACCCAATTTATTTGTTAGGATTATTCGCGCATGAAATTGATATGGGGTGCACTGCACTTATATGTCAAGTATTTCTGAATATAAACGAAAAGAGAAGTCAATTGGCATCTACAAAGCATTTTATTTTCATATTACTATTTTTCGATTCTGGCGATTATTAGGGTAATATATATTTATATCTAGACGTATATATAACATGACATAAAACTGTAATATTTCTTCTAGACTCGTCGTTTTAATCGAGAAATCCTATATGAGCATAATTTTCGCTCAATTAACTAGTATGACAGTATTAACAATCAGCATGGGAGTTCAATTATTGTCGGTACGTCTTGACCTATATTTTATTTAAAAGCTTTATTACTACTTTAGCATTTAATATTTCAATGTAAATATCATTGCGATTAATCTTACAATTGTTTATCTTTAAATAGTCCAACTACCTGTATCAAGTTTTTCGTAACAATGATGAAATTTTTACATGAAATCGATTATTCCATGCCTAGTAAAAATCGAACTGTACAGGAAATGTACACTGGTCCAAATTACATTTACTATACATCTCGTGTACAGTTAAAACAGCGTTTAACAGTACACGAGCTGTATTTTGGGCACCCCGTACATTCAGATTTTCACCCGGGATGTTATGAAATATTTCCATCACAAAGTTCGGCAAATGTGACGTTACAACAGAGATGCACGGAAAAAACGACTTGGGTAGGATAATAAATAATGGTTGTAACTTTACTATTTTTACTTTGTTGATTTTGAATAGTTCAGGTAACCATATTATTGGTCGCGTTTACTATACAGGGTGTCCCATTTTAAACGCTCACCCGAAATACATTGAAAAATAAGCGTTTTAGAGAGAAAAATGTTTTAAACAAAAGTTGTTCAGAACAAAGGGGGAAGTCAATGTACATTATTGGTTCTGACCTTGAGGCCAATTTTCAAGGTTATTTGAAGGTGACTTTTATTTTTTTAAATGGAAAGCCCTACTTTTGACACCGGATTCGGATACAGCGGAAAATTTTACGTCCGACATGCTAGTTTATAATTTGCTGAAGTGACCTTCAGAAGGTCAAGTGCTGAATCGTTTGGAAGCGGTTTATTTTACCAGTGGATTTTTGGGCAAACAGGTACTTTGAGCAGGTTGACCTTGAGCATGCATGTTCAAGAGTGTGTGTGTGTGTATTTCTGTACCTGGGGTACCTTTAGTTTTTTAAAGTAACTAATTTATTATTTAACCCAACTATTTATGGTTGTTTGAAACGACCAACTTGTTATAGCTAAGGGGGGTCTAAAGTAGAACAGTCGCCGATCTAACGTAGAAAGTAAAAAAGTGGATATTTAATTCTTTTTTCAAAATTTTTACTCTGATGGTACTGCAATTATAGGCAATAAATATGATTACAAAAAAAAGCAGTGACATTGGATGGAATTTGAATGAGAAATATTGAAAATAACGAAAAAGAAAATTTAGAGAAAATCGATTTTTTTTATTTCTAAAATTTTACATTCAATTTTGAAATGATTTCACTGATCTTTTTTTTAGGAATCACAGGTATATTGTGTAGAATTACAGTACCAGGGCTCGAATTATGAAAAAAAACGTTTTGATAACTTTTAATTTGCACTGTTTTACTTTTTAGGTTAGGTCGAGTAACTACTCTATACTTTGGAACCTCATTAATACTATTTATTATTGTTTTTCCAACGTTCTTAATGTTATTTTTAAAATCTCATAATACTTGTTGACTGGTTTTGGTTGTATTATTATCTATTTCATTCCTTGAGTGAGATATTTTTTCGTTGTGGTCCTCGTCCAGCCTCTTCTCCCAATATTCGGATTCATTTTCACCAAACGGGAAATGCCAAAATCTCATCATTTTTACCGCTTTTTTTCGTGATTCCGCTTATCAAATTCGAGATTCTAAAAAATGAACATCAATCTCGGGCAATCCGGAACAATAAGTTATCGATGTTGAAGATTGTGTAATGAAGATGTATATCATATAATGACGTCCCGGATCGAAAATGCGCCGGAGGTATGAGACAAAAGTAATGATCCTGGTGCAATGATCATTCAATTCTGTTGCTTTGTAAAGAAAAATACTTCAATTGTTCACCTGGTCATCAATTGCACGACAAATTTCAAAACATACATTGAGAAGTGACCAAGCTGTATATAAACGAAATATTTTATATAGACAATAATTACATTTGATAAACTATCTTTCCATTCTTCCAACCTTTGACATTAGGGATTCGTATCCGCAGAACATTCAAGTTGACAAGTTGTATTGCGTACTAATGAGTAACGAAAGTGATGACATATGCCGCTTGTATGATTGGTTGGAACAATAAATAAATTGAATATATATATGCTAGTTATGTAATCACTTTGTTTGAACTAGTTACAAATGGCGGATTCTTTTACATTTGATCTACCAACTATAAGTAAGTGCGGTCATATCAATTAAGAAATATGCAACCAATGAAAAATTGGTTATCTCATCCAAGTCGTTTTTCAGTTTAAAAAAGAATTCGAGATATATATAATAATCCTCATGACCCCAGTAGAAAATAAGACCAGTTTATGGCCATTTTTTCTGGACTCCATTACTTTTAACATAGAGGCCAGAAAAATTTCTACTAGGGGAATAATGCAAGCTATAAAAACGATTATTACTTTGCGTTGGTTAATATTTTAGGTTTTAACGGATACTAACGAAGACAGTCAACCAATTTTACATATGTTTCTGCTTGTGGGGCCCATTTTGAACGCTCTCTTAATCACCTTCGTTTACTGCTTTACCGGCGAAGCATTGGCTTATCACGTATGTTACAATTTACTTTTAAATAAAAGTAACTGTTATATAGTAAATTTCTAAGGATAGTTTTTTAAAAAACAAATATGACGGATGGAGTTTTTTGAAAAAAGTTAATAAATATCATAATATTATCACAATAAGAGGAGATTTTACCATAAAATTATTGTAGCTACCATGATTGTATCAACCAGGAGAATGGTTATTGTATTAACTATATAGAACGGTTGATTCAACAACCCCTTTGTTTCGCGCTAATAAAAATTTTCAAATTATATTACGACTCCGAATGATCAAGTTTTAAGAAAAATACATCAATAATGGTTTGTTTGTATGGATTTTTGAAATATCTAAACTTTTAAATGTCTTTATAGATAACAAATGATCTAATTAAATAAAAAAAAAAACTATTGTCGTATAATAATATATAGACATGCAGGAATCTAGAATAAGAAAGGACAATTCCTTATTTTTACCGTTACGTTTTAATATGTTAATTAACATCTAGTACTCCAAAGTTTCGGACGGTATCTACGAGATCGATTGGCACATGGCCCCCCGAAAAATTGCCGCTGACTTGTCATTTGTAATGCTTCATTCAAAACGTCCACTTCAATTGACAGCGGGGAAAATCATTCTTCTGAACTTTGAGACTTTCGGCAATGTACGTAATATCACAATAGAATTAATATGATCATAATGTATAGGTATATCATGTATATAGAAAGCGTGAAAGTATAGTAAAGTAGTATTGGTATTAATAGTATTAGTGGTACTGTTATAATCTTTGAGAGCATGAAAATGTTTTGAAATATATTTTTAAATTTGGTGTGTCTGATTTCAACTGGTAGAAACACAATTTAACTATATATATTATAAGTTATTCTTATGTATTGGTAGTGTATATATATATATATGCATACACAACCAAATGAATTAAATCTTTTAAATAACAAACTAAAAAATAAATATATAAAAATTAAATAATATACTGATGATATATAATGAATTGCACGTTTATGTATTGTTTACATTATTACCAATAAAAACAAAAACAAAAATAAACATATTTATATACAGGGTGATGGTTATAAAGTAACTTCGTGGTTTTAAAATTCGATAACTTGCATAATTTTCATTAGATCTTGATGACATTTCTATCAGGTGTTCCTGAAGACTTATGATATATATATATTATTTTTGTACGAATATTTTAATACAAATTTTATACCCATTTTTCTATTGTTTAACAGAAAATAAAACCTAAATTTATTTATATTTAATTATTTATTTATTTATATTTGTAATGCTGTCAACCATCAGACCGTTTAATATAGAAAATACCAAGCAAACCTTGTTGAAATAATTATTTCTTTTTGGCAACTTTTTGTGCAAGCTGGGAGATTACATGCGTAAAGTAAAAAGTAGGGTGTAAAGTTAAAATGCTATTCATTACTCATCCATATGCAAAAAAAAAGATACCTAACTCGTGCGTAAAAGTACACTGTATACACCCTCGTTAGGTAATATAATATTATTGCCTTATGAGATTTTTGTTCAATATAAAATTATGTCGATGTTATAATCGTTATTTTCCCATTCGAACATGCTCTAAAATCATTGATTTTATTGTTTAAATTTCATTGCAGATACTTAAAAGTACGGCAGGATACCTTTCCATGTTAATCGCCGTTAGGGGCAAGTAACATTGTGGATTAATCAAAACGGACGCATCACCATTACTGGTCGAGGAACGGTCGATTTCAACGCAAATAATAAATTATTATATTAAAATTATTACTAATTAGAAACAATAAAAATTCTTTATTTCGCAAAAAATGTATAAATATTTGCCCAAAATTATATCTAAAATTGTCTCTAAAAATGCAATACTTATATCTGCTACACTCTAAATTTCTAGATGGGAAATTTCGAGATTATGTGTTGCAGAATAAACTTTCCTTTGCAACTATGTTAATGACTTATAAATTACGTTAATGCTATTATTTTAGGGGAGAAAAAAACAGATTTTTTTTTCATTTGAAAGTGCAGATATATGGAAATTAATACACTTTATAACTATTTGTTATTGGTTATTATTTCCGTATACTAAACATCCAAGATTACTTTATGGGAACCCTACCGTACGCGTTATACAGACTATGTGTCCGCAGCAGTGGTGTCCGTTGAAAGTTCCGTCAAAGACTGAAACCAAATCAATACACGATATAGAAGGTCTCGGGATAATCGAGGTGCACAAAGGAAATAACAAAATTCGAATATTGTCTACCATGCCGCGACAATCGTCCAATAATTATAATTTAGGTTTTGCACGCACAGCTTTCTTTATCGATCCACTTTTTTTCCATCGTAAAGTACGCTTCAGCCACCTGGAGTTCGTACAATCCCTTTTCAGTCTCTTTTGTACTTTTGAATATAAATATAGTGTTCATCCATAAACGAAAAAGTTCCGCAGCTCTGTCTCTGTCAGAAATCATGGAAGCTTCGCCTCAACTGCGGTGTAATTTTATACAACTGTTGCTGCAAACATTCATTATATGTTCAAAACATTTCGGAATTGTAGTTTTTGAGAATTTCGAACGCTCTTAATCAAGCATTATCTAAGAATTCGTGAAGAACAATTTTTAATTTCAATGCGCTTCAACTTTTATATTTTAGACTAGAAGATATACAGCGACACAATTCGATATCAAATAAGTTACTGGATGACATCTAATTCGTTGTCACATTTTGTTCATTATGGGGAGGAAAATGTAATCGCGTCATCTTTGACATTACAATCGGAATAGTTTATATAACGACTATTAAAAAAAGACAATAATAATAAGAATAAAAAAAATTGTTTCTCTTAAACCTCCTCATTTTTAATTAACAATTTCAAACAAAGCTCATCAATTATGGCATTTCCGCATGCAGCTTGCTTACACGTTTCATTCAGAAACTTGATTAATACCGAAATGCATCGCTGAAATTCCGGTTATAAACGACGAGTATATATCTATTTAGATTACGACATGGCGATAGGACTGAATCGAATGTGCCTTAATATCGTGGGCGTTTGGCCCGAGCCCGACGCTTCTGTTAATAATCGAAAAAGTTTTTTAAAATACGCACATGTGCCGATTGTAATATTACTAATTGTCGTTGGGAGTTTATTGCCTCAGGCGTACGCGTTAACGCTGGTCTTGAATGAAATTCCACTATTTCTCGATAATGTGTCGCAGACAATTGCAGTCGCGGTTTCGATCTCCAAACTTCTCCTATTGTGGCTTCATCATAAAAGTAATCATACTTTGCCCTATATATATGTTTTGTGTTCGGTGTATAAAATATGTGCAAACGTCACTATTCTTTTGTTTTCGAGACACACCTATATATATGCTAAACATGTTCCGGTTTCAGAAACGTTACTGGAACCTCTCATCCGTGTTGATTTTTAGTTCATAAACAGGTTCCGTAACGTTCTGATGGAAACGGTAAATGACCTGACACGGAAACGCAACAATGACACGTGACGTTTGAAAATTTGATGTAACATTTCAAAAACAATAATGTACCGTTACATTTTTATTAGTAAACGGATGTAATGTAACGTTTCAAAAATTGGTATAAAATTCAAATATGGATGTAATGTAACGTTTCAGGCAGGTTACATGTTTAGCGGGAGCGATTATCAAATCATTATGATTTTTTCGACCTCGTAAAACGTTATAGGGCGTCCCTCTAATTTTTTATCAATTATTTTACAAGGTTTGAGGACCGTGGTAGCAAGTATTAAGTTCGACTGGCTCAAAACCAGAGATAATTTTGAGGAAAGTATAATGATAAACCAAGCGAAGCGCGGCCGCGAGCTAACCCTGTACGGCATCACTATAATGACGTTGTCGCTAGTCGGAGTCATCATTGGTCCAATGTTCGGCATCAGTCATCGAACTGTAAATAACATCACTGATTTCGGCGATCGATATGTTCCACTTCAATCCTACTATCCGTATGACGTTTCTATAAGTCCATACTTTGAAATCTCTTATTTATTCCAAGCAGTCGGCACGGGTCTCACTTGCGTTTGCTTCGCCAGCCCCGTCAGTTTATTCGGCGTTCTTGTCTTTCATTCCTGCGGCCAGCTTGAAATACTCACTACGAAAATCAAGAATATCAAACTGACGTCGGACGATGAAAAGATCGCTTGGATCAATCTGGGCATTCAGTTCCACAGGAATCTTAAAGATATCGTCAAAGAGCACGTCCGTGTCCTCAGGTGACCAAGATCCTACATTTCAATGAATTAAACGCCAAACAGTGAATTAAATAAACAATTGCATATCAATCAAGAAAATTCTTTGTTCTAGGACTGTCAGCATTATCGAGCATTCTTTCAAAGAGATCGTTTTTGCGCAGCTGGCCAGTGTCACGGTTGCGATGACCTGCATGGGAGTTCAATTCGTATCTGTAAGAATTATTACCGAGATCTGCAAGTCCAATAGGCTTTTATCTCTTAATGTTTGGTCATTGTTATGCACAATTTTATTCTTTTTATCTCGTCTTTTCACAGCACACATATTTGGTTCTGTGAACAGTCTTTCGATTCAATATTTACATAAACAATTTTTATTATACGCCTTAATTTCTTTTTGTGTATATAAGTTCAAGTAATTTTATCAGTATTAAAAATATGAATGCAATATTGATATAATTAATAAGATATTCCCCATCGAACTAATATCATAGCTTATTGTAGGCTCTAGAAACAACTGGCAAGACTCCACCACTTCAGCAAATGATTATATTGGCAGGGCCTATTTCAGCTGGAATGTTGATTACTTTCGTTTACTGTTTTGCCGGCGAATCGTTAATGAATTATGTGAGTTGAATTTAATATTCAAACCTGAAAAGGTTGTAAGGTCGAGTAGACTTTTTTCTCGGGTACAATTGGATTACACACAGAAATATCAACTTCTTATATAGTATGTCTCAAAAGTCACATGCAATACTTTAGATTTCAAACATTATAGCTGTTACCAATTTCTGTAGATGCATTGTACAATTCGGATAAAATTGTGGCAAAGTCTCCAAAGCTGACTTAATTTCTCCATTTAAAGAGCTTGATGATAACATCCATGGTTGCCACTCCTCACTTGTCGATCACTCTCCTTGTGCAGCTTTCCAGCTGTCTGGAAGTCAACAACTGTATAATCAAATATGAAGAAAAACGATAGATATATATGTGGCAACCAATTACAGGCCTACTAATAATTATTTTAAAAATGGACAAGGAATGATGTCAATCTAAATTAAAATTAAACAATTACAGGCCTGTTTGAATCCTTTGTTCCTTTTTCAAACATTTCTAATAAACTGATCAATTATATATCAAACGTTGCTAATTTGATAATTATTGAATAGCACAGTTTGTTCCGATGATTGGTCCATCATTGCCAATCTCACATCTCATTCACCGAAACTAATCTGGCATGTTCTCGAACGCCGCTTAGATGTTTATGACATTTACGCGATGATGTTGATGACATTGATGAAGTTTATGACATTTACACTAACTTTTCCAAAGGCACGGTAGAATTTGTACATGAAGATTTTGTGCACTGACTACTTTCTGCACATTATATTTTTACACCTCGTATTGAAAAAGGATCATTTTTGACACTTTTATTTTAAACACTTCTTGTGAATTTACACGAATATTTTGTCTATAATATTTAAGTACTCTATAGGTTTTTTTATATTCAAGTACTTTTATTGAGTATTATTTTCTCATCTGCAATTTTCTACACCAGTAACTTGTATAAAAATTATATTTTATAATCGCTATATTGACATATCTCAGATGATTCATAACAAATTGCGATTTCTCATTTCTCATGTGGGATATATTTTTCTACCACTTTCCCAGGTTATTTCTAATTTCCTACATGGGATCTCCCATGAGGAGAATTTTCAGTAGTGGAAACCTAGATTCTCTTGGTCTCTGATCTGCTATCAATGGCCACCAAATTAATTTTACTAAATCAACTTATCAATTATTTTCATAATCACACTATAATTATTCTATAGGTTAGAGTGCTAACAGCATTGGTGGATTTATTAAACGGTCCACCTGAATTTTTCTGTCGCTCCGTCAATTATATATTTTTATAAAACTCTGGTTCCGTCTACTGTTACTTACTTACACAAACAATTAAGAACCACCTAGGTTCCTAAATCTGGTAATCCCATGATTTCTATTGATCATTATTACTTGCAACCATTAATTCGAAATTTCTAGATAGAGTATCGTCTCTTCATTCAATTAAAAAAAAAAAAAACAATTAAAACTAATCAGCTAAACCCCCTACCCATTATCTCTGTTTCTCTTATCGTAACATAAATCATAAACTTTGGAGTCCCAGAGAGACAAATCCAAAGGTCGAAATTGAATTTAAACATTTCTTTCTTCTTTCTATTAGAATGAAACTAAATTTTAAACAAAATTATTCGTTCTCACCGTAAACTTTCATTGTTCCCGATATATTTCCAGTATGCTGAACTGAACAATGGCGTTTTCCAAGTTGATTGGCATATGATGCCAAGAAGAAATGCTACCGATTTATTATTCATGATGACTCATTCGAAAAATCCTCTTCGACTGACGGCGGGGAAATTCCTATTCCTAAGTCTGGAATCCTTCTGCAGTGTACGTATTAAAACTGGCTTACAATTGTATATATGTTATAGAACAGTATTTTACGAGGACTTTTACATAAGTTTGCATATTTTATATTCCCCTGTCACTTCACATGTTATATTTACGAGGATGTTCCTCGTAATAGCTACCTGACAAAAAAAAAGTGATAAATTATTTTTCTAACATATATATTAGAAAAAATATAATATGGCCTCTTGGAATAAAACCTCACTTCTCCCACTATATATAAATACAGACAACGTCTATTAAATTATTCTATTAAAAAGAAGAATAGTATATTGTGCGACTAGTGGGAGAAGCATATATACAACTGTATATAAATGGAATATAAATAAACGTTCGATACGTAATGTATTTCAGATTCTAAAATCTTCCGGAGGATACTTTTCGATGTTGATTGCAGTCAGAGATAAATGATGGACCGAGAGTTTCTGGTTTTACTTTAATACTGTGTACAAAAAGACTACAAACATTATTCTCAAATAATTCAATAAGTTCCAACAATTAAAAATGAATATTTATAAAATACCATTTTGGTATTTTTAACTTTTGTATTGGAAGTAAAAGTAAAATAAACTTATATAAATCTACTAAAAATGTGTTCTTATGGACTGGGTCGATATACTGGAGAAGGTTCGAGATTTCCAAGACAAAATCACAAATTTGCACGAAGTTCTTAAAGGAAATGAGTAATTTTAAGAAGAAAATATAAATTGCTTATTTTCAAGCAATTTCATTATCATATTGTCGTTTTTTATGAACCGAGCACGATTCTTCTTCTTCAATGACCATACTCGATTATGTGCTTGTAAATAATTTTGTACATACATATATATACTGTACGCTCTTTTCTTGAAAAAAGTCTACTTTTTGTTTTCCGCATTGTTCACTGGTTTGCTATCCGATAAGACAAACACAAAATAAAGTTACGATAAAGTGCAAGATTTAAGCAAACATTGAACTTCTTGATATTTTTTTCTGAGTCTGAATAGAGTTTTGGAAGAGGAAAAAAGATATAATGTAAAAAAGGAAGGTATTATTAATCTCGGATAAGAGAAAAGGATAGTAACAAATTATACGTATGAAATTTAACGAGACGTGTTTACTAGTTACAAAAATTGTCACAAATTGAAAAGCAATTTAAAGAACAAAAAAAAAACAGCAATACGTTTAAAAATAGAAGTGATAAAAATTTAAACATATTTAAATACAAAACCGAATGCGACAATAGACAAAGTTATAAAGGACATAGGAACAACTGTAATCAATAAGAAAATAGTAAGTTATTTTATTATTTCAATGAAATAAACAAACCATTTTCTATATAATCGACAAAAAATGTTGGTACGGAAACATGTCATACTTCTTGGTTGATAACTTTAATTAATAACATAAAATATTTAAATTAAACAGAATGTAAATCAATCTTCAAGTTAAAATGTCCTATAGAGGGCGTTTTTATATAATTTCAAGTTTATTCTTGCGAATTGTCACCCAAATCTAGACCGATTTCCCTGAAAATTATCATACAGTCATAAAATACGCGTAAAAACGCCCTAGAATAGATTTGGACGCGAAAACATGTCTAGTTTCTGTTTAATTTGAATGTTTTAGGTTAGAAATTGACATTATCGATCGAACCACTTTAGCATCGATTTTGCATCTTCTTCCTTGCGCCGATGATCACTTTTATTGTAAAGAAGATTATCTATAATGGCAATTTCCTACATGGATTATAAAGAGTGTTACAAAGAAAGAAATATAAATGAATTTTAAATGACATCGTATCATGTCCAATAATAAACAGGTGAGTTAATCTAAAAACTTTGACGTTACATTACATTGTACTTCATGTGCCAGTAATTTGTATAACCTATTGAAATCCCAGGAGTAATAAAACCGTTTCGAACAAACTTCTTTTACAATATACGCCATTCAATAGTTCATGGCAGACTGAGACACAACCGACGCTATGGAAATTTCAATAGGTGACAATTCAGCTCGAATAAAACGAAAGTGAATTTAACTGAGAAAATTATTAACGGGAACTGAAATCAATAATACATTCGTCAGAGTGGCGGAACTTGAGGTGGTTAGCTATCGATTGGTTTTTTTGTCTTCCCTTCTAGATGGAAACCATACAATCAGAAATCTCTTTATATGAGCTTCGCTTTAGTACGTTTTCGACCACTAAGGAATGAGTTGCTTGAAAGTTTACTGCTATTTTTATGTCAACAATCCATAATGTCAACTTTTCTTGCGGACTCAGGCAGGCATGGTTGTTTCACTGATGGTTTTTATTAATGAATAATTATCATTTTATTTTCTTTTATAAAAAAAAATAAGCTCTTATTCTAGTATAGAGAAAGAGAGAGAGAGAGAGAGAGAGAGAGATCGTTATCAGAATCCATGAAAATCTTAAATAAACTTGAGTAAAATGTCGAAGACCAAATATATTAAAAACCAAGTAGAAAACATGATCGTTATCATTTTGATATATATAATTTACATTTTATGACGTATTTAATCATACGCAGATTGTCAGTGGGCGACTGGATTATGTCGACGAATACTCGGTGTTGTTGGAATTTGGCCGGAAGTGCAACACCCACGAAAGTACCCATACCGAGCTGTGTACGTAGGTTCGGTATTTATGCTTTTGTTAGTGTGTCTGATATTGCCACAAACGTACGCCATCGTATTGGTACGTCATAACTTGTCACTGGTTGTCGACAATATGACGGCAAACATTTCCGTTATCAACAGTGCTATCAAGCTCGTCATTATGTGGCTCAACCAAGATCGTAAGTAAAACTATAGAAAACCTAATGTTGAAGATACGAAGACAGATTTTAATATCAGATGACATGACTTATGTATATAATATTATATACATTAACATATACTATAGTATGGTTGGTGCAACAAATATCGGTATCTGGAATAATTAATTTAATCGTGATTTTTCATTATCTGAAATTCCAGATTTTCTGGCATATTTTTTCCAGCGTGCGTGGATTTACCTCGTATCTTGTACGATTATGTATTCTGGGAGTCACCGATTTCGAATCTGAAATGTAATTTTCAAAAATCAAAATGGCGGATCAATTATGGCGGACGAATTTTTCAAACACCGATTGATTTTTATGAAACTTATCATCTACGGGTTTTTGGGCTTATTGCCCTCATTGCGAATCTAAAGTCCGATTTTCAAGATTCAAAATGGTGGACGCAATATGGCCGACAAAGATTTTAACTTAAATTACAAACACATAGATAAATAAATTATTGTAATTTTTCACCAAAATTTTACTTCCTGGGTAATAATAGAAACATTCGCAGCAGTTGGTATATACTTTTTACTTTATAGGCAAACCAAAAGAAAATATACATACAGACACGAAAATCATCTTTGCCCGTATGAATAATTTTGAAGCTTTACCAGGTTTTATTTTTAATAGATTTACTTTCAGTGGTAACGTCCATAAGACAAGACTGGAACGAGCAGAAACACGATTGGCAACGAAATATAATGTTAAAGTTAGCTAAGCGAGGACGGAATTTCTCCAAGTTTGGCATCGTTATGATGAGTTTCTCTTGGGTCGGAATGACGTTGACACCGATGGTGGGCGTGACTTTTCGAATTATAAACAATATCACAGATCGCGGAGATAGATTCCTTCCTCTTCAAAGTTATTATCCATATGATTTTGAAAAGACGCCGCTTTACGAGCTTTCATTCTTTTCGCAAAGCTTCGCATGTTTCATAGGCATCTGTTCCACGTTGTCTCCCGACACATTGTTCAGTACCGTGGTTTTCCATATGTGTGGACAACTGGAGATACTCGGTATAAAAATAAAAAGTTTCCAGTCGATTAAAAGGACCGATCATGGCGTGCCGGACAAGCAAAGCTCGAGGGAACCATACGCTGATAGTCTCCGTACAATTGTGGACGCTCATTGTCGGGTCATCAGGTATGTCATAACTGATCCATCGGTGCACAATGAAATCTCATATGAAATCTGATAAAAATGAGACGAAAATGCATATATACGAAATTTTGTTGAACTATATCCATCAACACTTTTATTGATATATTAAAAAAGAAGAACTTTTGCCCTATTGTACGTGAACAGAATCGAAAATACAAGATTTAATCTTTATCATTTCAAGGACCGTCGATAAAATCGAAAGAAGTTTCAAAATAGTCGTACTATTAAATTTCATAAATTTGTCTGTTTTGATGATCTGCTTGGGATTCCAAATCCTTCAAGTGAGTATACTTTTTTAAATATGCTTTCAAATTAAAAATGAGTGAACTTAATAAGCATAGTCGTAATGGAAGAAAAGTGATGGATTGTCTCCACACAGCACATAAAGTTCCAGGGATATTCCGCAATGTCCTTTTCATGTCGCTTATGTGGATGTGGTTATTTTCAGGATATCCTATATACGGTATATCCCACTACCGAATATCCTACCGAGATCCCATCAGATGGGATTTCCTGAAACAGGATATCCTACAGAAATCTTACACGGGATATCCTAGAAACAATTTGTAAGGGATATTTCAGAATGGAATATTCTATTCCGGGATATCCAAGAAATAACTTGTATTGGATATTTCAGAATAGGATATGCTAACAAAATCCTGTTCTGTCTCAGAGATAGAAATGGATCTCTGCCTCTTATCCAGGATAGAGAGATCCAAGGATTCTTATTATTTATAAGATGAAAAAATTGCATCACTGCGCCTATATCCTACTCTACCTCTAACAATCGCGAGAAAAAAAAACATCATATCTCTTTCAATATCCCTACAACTCCCTTTATGTCTTGAAATATTGAAAAAGAATAAATAAATGATTGCAAAGATGCTGCGACAAAAATCCATGTATCAGCATTTAATTAAGGTATCATGGCGATTTAGATTAAATAATATATAGATATACTTTTAAATATTTTAGGCACTGGAAAAAGCAGCCGAAACATCTTCCACAATGCAAATTATAGTTCTTGCGGGAACTTTTGCCAATCTGGTGTTTCATACAGGCATATATTGTGTAGCCGGGGAAGCTTTAGCGCATCAAGTGAGTTTCTATACATCCATTCTGTCCATAAAAAGCTTAAATTTCGATATGAATCAAATCAAATGAATTGCCTGATGAATAAAATTTAAGAACTCTTCGTACAAGCAAAAATCACGATACGTTTCAATAAATTCTATGATAAAATGTATAGTAAAATTGGCAACGATTACAGAGCGAAGAAATAAGCAACAGCATATACGGAAATGAATGGTATACGACAATTAATCCTCGACGATCAACTGATCTAATATTAATAATGGTTCGATCGGGCAATCCTCTACGATTAACGGCAGGGAAATTCGTTTACCTCAACTTAAGGACATTCGGAGATGTACGTAAATCTTCCAAATAAATATACCTCAAATTAATAAGGACCGTTTTATAAAACTGCGTGAACACTACATAAAAAAAGGACAAACAATAAGAAGCACGACATTGTCCTTGAACACATGTATACTCACTATACTTCCAAAGTAGAGACAATAAGTAATTTCTTATAAAAAAAGATTAACCATAATAAGCATATTGTCTATCTTTTGACGTGTTATAGGATTTTTGAGTTCTTGAGCATGTGTCGTGCCAAGCCATTGGCATGCCAAATGCATAATTTTATTTATTGTCGTACGCATTACACCATTTTGCTAAGCAGGATATATTTTTTTCTTTAAAGCTCCTTCTAGACTCTATCTACTTCTTAATTTATCCTTCATAGTTTGTTGGATGACACATCCTGGACTTGTATTGCAGAATATTTTGCAATATATCTGACATTTGTCGCATTCCCTTTTTTGTTGCGGTGGTTCGAATTATACTTTTGAGTGCATAAACATATGTTTTCAACATCCGTTTACTTAAATTTCCCTTTTTGATTCAGTGATATCGATATCAGTTGATTTTGTAGTACAACTCTGACAACTACGAATCCAGTAAACGAAAAAGGATTGAAGAGTCCAGAAATGGTCAGAAATTGGAATGAAAATAATAGAGAAGGATTCACATTCATGAAAGTGACTGTCATGTCTGACTCTTCAATACTTTCTCGTTTCCCAGACAGCAGACTTAAAAAGGAGTTCAGAATGATCTCAGAATGTACTCGAAAAGAGGTCAGATGCGCCACTTTGAGGTTTTTCTGAACACGATGTCATTATGTGGTCTTTATGACCTCATGCTCAGAAAATCCTCAGAAAGTGGCGCATCTGACCTCTTTTGTAGCGTATTCCGAGATCATTCTGAACTCCTTTTTATTTTGCTATCTGGGTTACTGGGATCCTCTTTCAATAGATATGTATATGTGTTTCTTTCAGTCAATGCTTTTACAATTTCTGCGTAATTTTTCGGTAGTTTTCGATTGCACTTCGATTGCCTGGTCATCGTAAAGTACTTTCAGTTTATATTCAATCCAACAAATTTCCTTTAATAAATGTTTAATACTGTTGTTATTTATTGTCACATACACACTTACCGACTCACGTATACGATCTCGCGTACCAATTTACTTTCTATCTCTCAGATATGTTTATTTTCATATATTATTACATAACAAAAAACTTTTTAAATGATTCGGTATAATTAATTTATGATTTCAATCGATTACGAATTATTAATAACTTTTATATTCATATAGTTTCTGTCTATAATAAATAAATTTATTGATTATTTTGGTATTAGCTATAATTTTTCTAGACGTCACTGTAGTACCAGTATTTATTTGAGAATTTTTCGAAATTCTATTTTCACATTAACGAAACACTTCAATGTTTACAGATTATGAAATCATCCGCAGGATACCTGTCTATGCTCATCGCTGTGAAGAACAAATGATAAATGATAACATAATTGACAATTGAAATTATTTTTTATACCTATTTTGAGCAATGTATTTTTATTGTTGTTTTCAAAATATTATAAATTGTATTAAGATCACGTGTTAATGCAAAGGCAAAGATGTAAATTAAATTGAAATAAAATGACATAATAATTAAATTCTATTGGACTCTAACTACAGTCTGCAATTAAAAAATAATAAAATAAAATTATATTATATAAATTTATAACAGTATATTAAAAATAAATTTTCTTGGGCCTCTATACACGCCCCATGTGTATATATATGAATTTATATGAATTTATATGCGTTTATATGAATTTTCGTTTGAAACCATAACTTGACCTTTAAATCACTGAACCACACGTTTTCTGTAGCGTTTTAAATCATACTATAGTAAACAAGTTACCATATTTTCTTCACCAACAAAAATTTAACCTACAAATAACCGCTAAGTCACTTAGACCGGTACTCCTTGAGAATCCGACATCAGGGTCCTATAAAAAAAAAACATTACTTGACCTCCAAATCACCTTGAAGATGGATGTCAAGGTCAAAGTCTCTGTCATCAGAATGTATGGTCTAGATAGAACCCAAACAACTATAACTTTTTTCTGTGTCATCCTTTGTCAGTGAGATAATCGTGATTGTATAGAGTAAAGGTCCGATTTCACGGAGATGCAGATATCTAGATATTAATATCTATTCGCTAAACGCCTGCCTCGTTTTCATGGAGATACAGATATCTGGATAT
>JAPYZR010001683.1:0-35176 GCA_030522945.1 Trichopria nigra
GTGAAAATTGTTGAATAACCTTAAAAATCTAGTCCAATATCAAGGTGGCTGGTACCAGAATGTGGCTCTCTCCATTCCTGACATCTTTCTTCCAAAACACTTTGCTGTTTCCCACCTCTGTGCCGAGCTAACATCCATAATTTAACAATTTTACCTTCTTCTACTTCATTCAACTACCTACCTACTTCATTCGACCTTGCCATGACTTTGTTGAAATCGTTTTGAACGTAAAATTTTCCGCTCTTTCCAAATCCGGGATAAAATATAGGGGTTCCCATTTAAAAAAATCACTCTGACCTTGAAATGACCTTCAAAATAATAGTCAAGGTCAAAATTAATATCACCATTACATATAGATAGGGAAAAATCATAAAACTTTGATATATAACATTTTTCCAAAAAATGCAATCTCGCTGAGTTATTTGACCGTACCGGAACCTTTTCCCATCACTGTATAATAGTATATTATTGGTTTATTTCTCATGCGAATGTAATGAACAGTAATTCGTTATGGCTTTTTTTTTTTAATATAATAACGGAAGATCGCTAAAAATAAAATTATTAATAAATGTAATATCTGCAAGGATATTTCAAATTAATTATTATACCTATGAAAGGCTAACTGTAATTTGCTTAGTTTTGTTTTCGCACTAAATAGCAATTGCTATATACTATATAGCCTGATAAATAATGACCAATAATTACAATGTTCTATTCGTAGATAGGAACCTATTAATGATTATTCTTATGTACATTGTATAAAATGTAATTTGTACATACTTCACGTAAAATATTGAATTATCATTTTCGTGTTTCACATATAACATATTATTTAATTCATGGAAATTATTTAATTTGAATCTATATATAAAGCAATTCACGACACAATTAAATTATAACAATATAATTTCTTGACAATTTCTAAAAATACTAATAAGATGATGATTAAAACCTAAAATGTCAGAAAACTAATAACTGACACAGCAACGGAGAGACTAATTATTGAAAATCTGGTACTTAGACCATATACATCCTTCCAAATACATATGCACATAAAAATATCAGTTTCAATGATCAACGGTTCATCACAAAGAGTTTACGGGAAACAATGACACATGCATTAAAGATTCTTGGCCCTTTGTTAAAAAGTTAAATATTATCATGAAACAAGGTATAATATAAATAATTTTTATTTTTTAGAATATCGCTACTTTTATTGAGATTTTTATTTCTATCTAATATTTGTTATTTAGAGAGAATAAGTATTTTGAAACGCACATGGCATTTACAAGTTCAATATCTGTTTGACGCAATAGCCATAACATTCAAGTAGTTGATAAGTCATCTGCTAAAATGTAAAGGTGATATAACGTACGTGACCTATTTTTTTGCAATTATTTTGTTTAGATTACGATAATAGCGATTATATTATCCGCATATAGAATATAGAATGTGTAGATTATTCATAATATTTAGCTGCAATGACAGACTGCCGTTCAATGTATGGGCTTTTAAGTGTACTTTGCTCCGCCTCCACTATAATAACTTGAAGTACGAGTAAATAATATGCACTATTAGGCACCAAGCACACTTAGAAGTTTATAACATTGCATGCAAGGAAAACATATGGGAAATACATAATGCGTTACATTTGTATAGTGATTTTCATTGTGAGTGTTTATGAAATACGTAAGTTTTCCTTTTCTTTAATATTGTTAAAAACCCGCGTGAGTGCTTTTTATAAAAATGTTATTGATAAGGTACTTTAAAAATTCAAGTCGAGCGGTTAAAAATTGCTTGAGTTATTCTGCAAATTAATTTGAAATTGAAACATATACATCAGTTTCGAGAAAAACGAATCTCCAGTTGTAAATATATAGCGTTTTTTAGTACATATACATAAAATTGAAAATTTCTCTGGTGTAAATTTTTTACCATTAATCTACGATCTCAGCACCATATAATAGGCTTGCAATTATCATCAGCTTCAGTATTTTTTGAAAAATAATTTTGTACATTCTGATACAATGTACCTTGTAAGTGTTAGAGAATAAAACAAACTGGGAAAACAGTTACATCAATCGTAATTTCATGATTATACAAGTAACTTTTTTAGAAAGCTATAGAAAAGTAAATTTTAGAATTTATAGCAGCATTTTGTGAAACAATATGACATATACTTACACACGCAAGAACCTCATCTTATTTGCGTACAATGCGCAAATGTTATTTTATTGCAAGATCAGTCCATACTTTTATATAAAGTATATATTTTTAATATAACCCTATATAGCTTTTTATAGAATTTTTCATCGCAATAATAAGAAAAAAAATATCGGTATCACAAAAGGTCTGAATTGGAAAAATATTTATATTTTTGGCCATTATGCAATAAAACTATCTGAAATAAGACTCAGTAATATACACCATATAATATATAATAATTACGATGATATGATTGTATTAAAATCATTTATGTGTATACAATAGCCAGAATAAAATTAGCGAAACTTGTTCAATGTCACGTGATAAAGAATTGTCGGAAAAATAAGCTAAAATTGCCTACTATTCAAATAAAATATAACAATAATTGTTCAGTCACCAGCAGTGTAGGCGCCGGAACAACTGCTCTATAAAATTATATATATAAATGATAAACTACAAACCGATAAGGAAGCAACGTAGTTTTAATAATGTACAAATAATTGCGACCATTGCGACAAAGTACGCGCGCGTGCATCCCTATCCTCCCACACACCATATATATGTATATATCTGTGTGTGCGAGTGACCATTTACAATTTTTGGTTTCGAACGATAAAGGCGCTATCAGTGCCGTTTTAGTGTTTCTATGAAAAATAAAATACTTCCATTTCATCTATTCATTTCCTTCAATTGTCATTTCGGTATTTTGCAATTTCGCACCCGCATAAAATCTTCGACAGACGAAGTAAATGTTACAAATACATATATACAGGAATGAGAGTTGAGAAAACAATGAAATAAAAAAGACATAAAAATTGACAAAAAGAAGAAATTAACAAAAAGCAATCAACGTTTATAATCACACATAAATAGCTGCATTATGTTCTAATCGAAATTTGATCCAAATTTGAGATCAGAGAATCGGAGATATCTCGACTTCTGATTGGTCAATTAAAAAAAAAATGCGATTAATGTTTTATTCGATATATATAATGCCGAGTTTTGGGAGTTCTCATTCATCATTTTCCTCAATAAACTAAAAAAAAGTGAGAAAAATTGAAAAAGATATAAAAATGCAAAATTTACCAAATTTGATAAGATTGATCAAAATCATCAAAATAAATTTATTGGCGGTAAAAATGGATGCGTCAATAAGCAAAACATATCAGTATTAAATAACGAATAGAATATCGAATATGTGCTTATTGAATATGTTACTTTAATTAATCATGTTGTTTTGTTAACAGATGGAGAAAAGTCACAAGACGTTTCTCTTATTCTTACGAGGGCGTTTGCAGAGGACCCTTTCGAATTAAAGGAATCGGACACTGGCACCCGATCGCTTGTCATACCGTGGAACATAACTGAATATTCCAAAGTTGAAGTATGCATGATTTACATATATATATGTACTTTGCACGAAATAAAGCGAAGAAAATAACAATTTATAATATAACATACGCATTTATTTATAAACGATGTACTTTAAATGCAAATTTATAATAACTCGTATTCTTCCTCAATACTCGTAAAAAAATATATATATAATATACATATTTCGAAATGTAATTGTTTTTGATAGATTTTTGCATCGGGTACGTTAAAACATGGCTATAAAGGTCCGACGAGAGCGTGCGATTTCCTTGACAGTATCCATTCTGAAGATAAAAATCTAATGACACATGTTTTGCAAGCCGCAGGACTTGGTCTTAAGTGCCCTATTGAAGCGGTATGTTTAATTTATATTTCTATAAGTTATAGAATATATATATATATAGTATAGTTAATTTTAGTCGAAATTAAGATTCCTTAAGAGGCGTTCTTACATTTTTTAATTTTCAATTCCATTAAATTTTTTACAATTTATGAAAGGAGCTTAGAGTGATAAATTTGTGCATTTATATTTAAATATTTACAGTCAACTCTATACGTATATACATCATTCTGGATTATATATATAGTTATAACACTATATGTCTCTTTAGATCAGCAAAAAAATAATTAAATTAAACATTCAGAATTTAAAATATTTCTTATTGATACTGTGAAATATTTAATAACAAGAATTAAATTATAAATAACAATCGTTTTTACTAGGGAGTTCACCCAGTTCAGAACATGACTTCACTGACAATTCCTTACGACTCTTCAACCGACTGCTTCGTAGAGTCGCTATTCTTGGGTATAATAGAACGACCCCACACTGTATTCTATCAAGCCACTTTTATTTATGGTGGTTCGAAGGTTAATACAGAATTTTGTCAAAAAATGTTGGCTGCTGAAGCATTATGACATACCAGTGAATAAATATTTTAATTATTATAAGAAAAAATTGATTACTTAATTGAACAAAAGATACGATTAACAAAACCAGATTATTTTATTGAATATATATATGTGTTACCACCAAATAACGAATCAACAAAGCGTAGCTTAAAGTCATATATGACGTCAATTTTAAATGTTTCAGGAAAGTAGATTGTACGTAATATTATTAACGTGTAAACTGAAAAAAAAAAAAAAATTACAAATGCAAATATTGTTTATATAGTCCTACACAACCATGATGATGTACTTTATGATTATAATGTTGTTGATTTACACGAAATTCTTTCAAATCATTTAATTAAAAATTTTTACTGCAATTTAGAATTTCTTATGTTTTTTTTATATTTATCAAAGTTACGCATATTTATGATAAGAAATAGTAAAAATGTGTGAATGAATAATAAGTATGCGTCTACTCAAATTTACCCGCGCATATATTTAAGTTATAAATTTCCTCCTCTCACTCTCAGTATTTTTTAATAATTTTGTATTCGACTCGCTTTTATTTATAAAATTTTTAAGAATCGTTACATCATATTTATCTATGATGCAAAATAATATTCCAAGGTCACTATATTGTTAATCTAATCACTAAAATAGTAATTTATTATGAATTCTCCCTGGAAGATATGTTTTTAACGAAAATAAGGCGTCGGTAAAACCGAGTTGGATCAAAATAGCGCGTCGATATTTAGCCGCCCCT
Source organism: Trichopria nigra (assembly GCA_030522945.1). NCBI lineage: Eukaryota > Metazoa > Arthropoda > Insecta > Hymenoptera > Diapriidae > Trichopria > Trichopria nigra. The sequence continues at coordinate 5,237 of JAPYZR010001683.1, forward strand.
TAAAACATTTTTTTTAAATTTGGTCTCAGAAAGGTGATTTTACATAATATATGAAATTCCTCAACAAAACTCCAGTGAAGAGCATGTACAATTAAATGAAAATTTGTAGAAAAAATTTGTTGTTCTTATACCTACGCACTTTAAAATAATTTTATTCAAAAATTTCTTATTTAATTTGAATGATTGTTGCTGGATTTTTTGATGATTGTATCTGATTATGAAGAATCACCCTTCTAAAGACTAAAATTTGAAAAAAACGTTTTAATTCTTTTATTTATACTTTTATTGTTGAGAAGCCTCGTTTATAACTATTCTATGCCTTATACTAAGATAAATAACTGATGATGCTATGTGTCGGATTATTTTTAAATAAATATATCGACTTTACAGAAAATTATGCATTTATTAACAATGTCTTATGCTTTGAAAAGGTAAGTACAATGCACGGTCATCTTTTTTCCTATATATATATACAACAATGTACAGATTCTTTTGTTTGTATAAAAATACATTTGAACAAAATTTATGAAATACATAACTATAAAAGGTATCTATAAAAACATTTATAAAAATTCGCAGATCACTATGAAGATACAATGTCGTTATTTAATCTAATCTAGTAAAGTAATAAAATTATTATAAGATAAATGAGTCTTTAATTTATGTACGATTTCTTTTGTATCATTTCTTACGTCTGAAATCAACACTTGTTTAAATATTAGTTTTCATATCCAGTCTTTTTAAAACAGTACCATTTGAAAGTAACAGTGTCCAAGATCGGGTGATCAATGTACAATTAAAATATGTAATCAATCAAATTCCAACATTACTTTACGTTTAAAGATTGATAAATTAAAGTTGAAATATTCCAACAGTGTAAAAAACAAACAATATACATAAAAGTTACAAACAAAATTGCGTACAAAATACTTGTTCTGCTATTACATAAATTATTTATGTAATATTGCACTTAGAGCGAATTATGTAATTATGTGCAATGGTACTACTTCGAGTCTATTAATTTCATACCTTACTGTCGGCTGTGTGTCTGATGTTTGAAGATGTTGGCTGATAACTGTACATGAAAATAGAGCAAATAACGAGGACAGCTCCAGTGGCAAATTGCAATGTTAAATGAAATTGGAATAGATATATCGATGCAATACATGAGATTATAATTGCGAGGGATGTGGCAAAACCTTTGAGAATGTTATCAGCATGTTTCACAACCATTGCAACAATGAGTCCACCGCAGGCTTGAAGCAGCACGAGATAAACTACGAGGAAGTCATAGCCAATAAAAAATCCCTTTTGTCCTATGGCTGCACCGTCACTGAGATAACAAGTGAGCAAACCGAAAGGTAGTGACAGGAAACTTAATTGAACATTTCTCATCCATATAGATATATCAGAGCCTTTGAGGATCTTCTCAAAGTATATGCCTGCAAAACCAGACAGGAAGCAAGCGCTTAATGCGGCAGAGAAGCCAATAAGGCGGTTTTGATCACTGTCTTGCGTACTACCAAGTGGTGCACTATCGGCTAATTGCACAAGTATGACTCCAATAAGAAGCGAGAGCAGGGCACACCACTGTATGGAAAGTAACCTGCGCTTGAGTATTACTACTGCGAAAAATGCTGTTGTCAAGATCTTCAATTGATAAGTCACCTATATAAGAAAAAGGAAAGTTGTATATTTATTTTAATACATGAATTACGATTATTTGTTAAAGATGAAATTATTATACGTAAAAAAAAAATTAATTTCATATTATTCATCTTTTGATTTTTGATTAGATGAGTCTATTATCATTTAAAAACGGCTCATATTTTCACATTAATATAATAAATGATATGGTTTTGATCATTTTATTTATGTCACCCTATATTTCCAATATTAATGTTTTAAATTTTAATCTATTCGATTATTTTTTATTCTTTAGTGAAAATTATTTATTTACCTGGTAAGTTGCAGCGTCTAAATTTGAAGCAGATATATATAATAGGTTATTCTGTACGATGTAAAGTAACGACGGTACACAGACTTTCATGGTATCTAAAGGCTGCTTGATAATTGTCGAGTCAAGTATATTTATAAATTTCTTGTAACTTCCTTCTTCAATGTAGACAACAAATAAACATGTTATCAGCTTGACAACTTCCGCCATAAATACAGCTGTTTAATAATAATAAGTTTATTTAGTTATCAAAAAATACAGTATAAAAAATAATAGTTATGATGTTCAGTCACCTGTCGAAGATATAAACATATCTCCCGACCTTGTTCGAGCATATCGCATGCTAAGTCCAACCAAAGCATTTTGCAGGGTGAGTGTAACTAAGCTAATGTACTTAAGTCGCTGAGAATTTTCTGAAATATGAGTTTATTTTAGTTAAGATATAAATTTGAGATATTTTCAAAAACTTAATAATTTATTGATTCATTATTGAATCATTACTTACGAGTTTTAACAGCCATGGTAAAATGTGAACTATCTTCTACAATTTTATTTACAGTAAGTTTTCCAATCATTGTTCGACTATATCTGGAATAAACAAGACAAAAATTAGAAGAATACAAAGAAATTTGTTTTAATTTCATAAACATACTTACAATTATACAAAATAATAACAATTGAATCTATCGAAAACTAAAATTAGGGATTATTCTTATGTTGAAATTCAAAAAAATTCAAATCTAATTCTTCTATTAAAACTTTTAAATAATTTGCTAGGCAACAAATTTAATTAATATTCAACATTGCCACATCCAGTATACGACTGTGAACCTGACACGTTGCAGAGATACGTTATAATGAGGAGAATCAAATAATTTCTTTACTTTTTCTATGATAATCGTACCATATATATATATATACGCACCTAACCTCAAACCTAAGTTATTCTAGCAATTATAACTCTTATCTCAAACATATTGTTTTCTCAATAGAGGGTGATAAGGATTACATATTACACCAAGACGACAATGTTTCTTATAAGACAATGTGCCTATTTATATCGTATTTGCCTATAAGAGGCTTCTGACAGGTCCCGACAGGACTCAAAGGTCACATGTCACTCAACTCACCTTTAATACATAGTAGAATTTCACGTACATATGTACATATCTACGTATGCTTTCTTCATACTGGCCAATACTGGCCACGCATTCATACACGTTTACCATTCACAGGTTGTATGCATTGGCTGGTGCTGCATATATGCGTGATTCATACCGCGGGTGAGACTATTAAAAATCAGACCCGAATCTATTTTAATTCAATAAACGTAGTAATAACACTGCATTTCTATTTATATATATAGGCATAATATCACAAAGCCCATTATATCACGTATACACCAAACATCATATTAAAGAAATTGATTATATATGGCATATAAAAAAAAAAATAAATACATCTTATACCCAGATAGCAAAACGGCAGGTATGTCCACTTTTTCTTTTTTTTGTGGGTCATTCCATATCAAATTTACAATCAAAATTTAAATTTCTGTAAAATATTTTTTTTCCTGTTTCACATTAAAATAAAAGACACGTCTTTTTTTATTTTATATATGATACGCAAAATTTTCGAGTAATGAATTTTCAAATTGGCGATGCTTAGAAAATGCCCCTATTTTCGATCGCTTGTAAGTCGCAAATAATGAAACTAACAAAATATTGTCCCGGGTATGAAAGTTTGCATTTTTCCTCAGCTTTCTAAAGAAATTGGCAAACAACATTTTTAAAATTTTTTAACATAAAAATTTTAAGTTTTTTATAAACAAATTCAATTTTTTTGAAGATGGCCATGATTTTTGTCAATTTTTTTTGTTAATAGTGTTCCTTGAACTATGTACAATATACTGTCAAAGTTTTAAAATGGAGCGTTCACAACTTTTCGAGTAATTAATTGTTGTTTAAAGAAAGCGTAGCGCGCGGCGTTCAGATCAATAAAAATTGATCCTATTAAAAATCTTACGCATGATTTTGTACAATACGTAACATTTCTTATATTTGTCATAAAATTTATAATCATTTATAAACAAGGTATATATTAAACGAAGATATAAATGACACAATAAGACATTTTTTTATTTAAGTGCTTATCCCAGTAAATGAAAAGGGATTGGCCAATTCCGAATTATGCAAAAAAGGGATTCGAAGGAATTAAAGTGATTATTTTAATTCCTTCGAATTCCTTTTTTGCACAATTCGGAATTGGCCAATACCTTTCAATCCCTTTTCGTTTACTGGGATTTTAACTTTTGCTTCAACGACCGTTTTTTTTTTCTTTTTTCAACAAGTTAACGGTTTTAAAACTATCACATTGAGAATATGTCTTAGCTTTAAAGTTTCAAATTCTCCAGCGGTTGTACGAAATGTAATTTTTGTGTACCTGCTACTGTTAACTTTGTTGAAAAAACCCTGCCGGAAAATACCACAGAATTCAAAAAACATATAGACCACTACTATATAGAAATTTAATTTTTTGGTTTAAAAAATTCATTCAAAATACGTATAGCCATTACAACGTAGGCAATTAAGGCATAATACTTACAATGTCATACAATAAAAATTATTTAAAAATTCATACAGAAAATAGTGTAAAAATTACTGTAAAATAAAGATATTCGGCACAATGCTTCATATATTTTAATCTATATATATAGTTTCAAGCTATATTCTTTACGATCTTTTTCGTTACATTCAATATAAGGGCGATTTCGTTATTATTATTCAGTTAGAAATTATGTATTTATTCACTGTACACACTTCCCTAGTGTTGAGGTTTACATATTTTAATTTAATCACTTTTTGTCAGCAATTGAGACACACTGTGTATATATATATATATATATATATATATATATATATATATATATATGTATATTCCCCAATAAGTGGAAATTCAAAATATGAATCAAATTGATTTTATTTTTTCAATTCTTTTCAATTCGTTTTTTGACTTTGCCGAATCCATTTCAATATTTTTCGATTAATGCGCATTACGAAGAAGCTAAAAACAGTAAACAATAAAATGGAAATATATAGTTCGTTCCAACTTATATTTTTAAAGGAAATATAAAGTAATTAGAAACACGTGATAACATTGACATTTGGATAGAAGTTAAATATATATATATATATATATATATATAGACTCCGATAATTGTGCGCTAATTATCATCGATGAATGGCTTCGGAAACGTTTCAAATGTATTTCAATAAAATATCAGTATACATTTGTACAGCGAGTGCATGGTACACGTTATTTCGATACGAAGTGAATATTTTATTGTCTATTTAGGTATGCATGTGTGGATTGCAATTGAGACTGACCCGATATACATAATATATGCATATATATATTGGTATTAAATGGTAAGCATAGTGCGAGTAAAATATAGTTGGTTTTATTTCTGCTCGAAAATGTACGGGAAAAAGAATGTAAATTAAATGACCGTCTGAATATTACACGTGCAAGAATAATCAACATTTTATCAACATTGTGTTTCTTCTAATTTATTTTTACGGGCTGTTTTAATGGGTATTATTGATTATCGTTACTTACAACTTGTGGAAAGTAGGAGATATTTTCTTGTCAATATTTCGTTTATATATCCCCGGATCCCATGCGAGAGAATTACATGGAATACCATGCATGAAGATGACGTTTATTGATGTATTGATATACAAAATTCACGAAATAAAAATTATCCAATTTTTAGACTATTTTGAACAAACAAGATCATTACGCGTTTCAGTGTAATGGAAATAGCTTCAGAGAAAAAAATTAATGACATGTTAAATATATTGACAAAAAATCGCGAATTCTTTAAATTTTACCAATTTCTTTCTTGGGAACCATTCATTGGATATGAAAATAAAAGGCGTGTCGACCATTTCCATTTGAAATTAAAATATTTTTAATTATGTTAAAATTATTGTAGAATTTTTTCGATTCCTAAAAATAATATTTTTACTTTAATAAAGAAGTTAGAGATAACAACATATATATGACATGATTATTCCAACTTCGCACCAAGAATATCGCATCAATGACGTCGACAATTAATATATGTATATTAGGGTTAATGAAAATGGGGTTATTAAAAATATTTTTTACAAATTCATTTCTTCTTATTGTATGCTTCTGCAGTTTTCATTATCATTATTATTATCTTTTATTTTTAAATATAAAATACATTCGACATTCAAACTGGGGACTTAGTACCTGCGGCCTACTATGCTATATATAGATAATGAACGTAAATTTATCGCTTGTAGATTTCATGTTGCAATTCGTCAATATATAAACTCATTTTATTGCTTTCCACCAAAATATCCTCAGTGGTTACAAAATCACCTAATTTTCTGACACAAAGTCAACAGTCCGGAGTCTCAGTCCTACTGGATGTCAATTTCACGTAATAATCATCATTTATGATCCTTACAAAAAACGGACCATTATAACGTACGATGTAAAACAATCATAAGTATCATAAATGCATTTATTCATCCTTTGGAACATTGCAAACATTGCGGTATTAAAAAAAATAAGGCAAGTTCTAAAAGGAGTAAGAAATAACGGACGGAATTTTATATCAATTATTTATTTTCCATACAAATTATAAACATGTTTTTCAAATACTGTACATATACTGAGTTTTATTATATTTTTAAACCTCTAATTTAATGATATATCATTTCATTTATTTCCATGTACTCGTTAAATCAACTACTTTGATCCTCATTTCGTTTCATTTATGATATAATTATATAATATACAGGTAAGTTTCGTCGATCTTGATTTCCCTATTTTTCCCTTTCCACGCGCGACTTTGTCAATTCGTCGTTTATGAACAAGCTCAATTCTTTGATATGGCAGTTCCAGGATATGGAGATGTATAAATACAAATAGCGCTAATGGAGCATGTGCTCTTTCGCCGAAATACAGATTTGCTTTTCAAACGAATTATGAGGATCAGCCGGTGCGCAATTAACGTATTCGCTCTCATCGACAAATGTCAGACTCGACCCCGACGAAAATCGCTTTAACACAGAGAACCGTAACTCTGACGAGCGTCAAAGTTAAGCTTTGAACGATACAAAAAATGAAAAGAAAAAAAAAGGGAAACGAAAAGAAAGAATATGTCCGGGAAACCGCGATACAGCGAAAGACGGGTTAAAAAAAAATGATCACTGGAACTAGACAATGATATATTTTCGCACTTCGATGACGTGAGAGCGCATGTATGTACAAAATTAATCGACGAATACAGAAGTGTCATAGATCATTCTCGAGTCGGCTCGTTTCCCCGTCGTAACCTACAGGCCGCCGCCATCGCCGCCGCCGCTTTCTCATCTCTCGGCGGTTCCCTTCGAGTTGGATTTTCATTCAATATCATTGATATAGAAGTGAGAGAGTAATATTTTCTATCTTCACAGAAGACATAGATAAATATATATATATATTTTCATAATCTTTTCTTATAAATGTAAATCGCTTATTTTAAACTCATCGTTACTCTCTAATGTTAATATTATTAGCGTCGGTGCTTAGTTGATCGAATTCTCTGTTTTCTCTTTTCCTCAATTATACTTTCGTGCGAGTCGAAAGTGACGTTCGGTGTTCGTTCCCGATTTTTATAGCTTCCCTTTCGGCCGCCTCGACGCATACAGTCGAGCGGTGCGAAAAGTTCCTTCGCAATCCGGCGCAACAGACCTTAAGTAACTTTAAAAAAGAGATCATTCATTAGCTCCGCGGACACCGTTCATACACGGAGTACCTTGTGCCTGTTATTATCGTAGGTAAAACAAAAGGTGTAGTGAGTTGTCGTAATTCCAATCTTTACTTTACGGACCCAGACGCAAAACCGACGTTTGCCAATCGTTCGCGGATTATCCACAACAGTAAAGCAAAAAGAATTTAACCAAAATATTTACTACTGCGCATATCGTTATTTCGCGCACCATTTCGATCTCCGGTAACGTGGCGGTTTTGCTCACGTTTGTCAAATTTCGATGACTTGCGCTGGGTTATAAAGAAAAATGTCGATCGACGCGCAAGGCCGAACGGACGTTTTGCGCGAATCCGAGTTTTCATTTACTCGAGTGCTTTTATATGACTCTCCTTGAAAGTTCGTGCAGCGCATTGGCACTCGCAGCGAGCGAACCGTCCCTTTGGCTCTTGTATCGAAACATATATTTCTATTTTTACACGAGTTACATTGACAGACTGCTTATTGGAAGAATAGTCGGGACAGGATGTTCATTACTCGGAAAGTACAGCCTCGACGCACGTTTCTTCAATCTCCTCTATCAGATAGATTCGGATTTATCAATTACGAACATCGAACAGATTCTCAAGTTGTCTTTGTTGCGAAATCAGTTTACATGACGATTGTAGGTAACATATCATTCTGGCTTACCCACAGATACGGTAATTACTTAATTATTGCAGCCATACTGACACATCCGAAAGAGTGACATTCGCAAAACTTTGATTTCTGGTATATTGTCAGATTACATGTCATCGTGTTTACATGTAAATTCGGAAATACATCGGCGACTGCTGGAAAATGCCAAAGGACTCGTGATTCCCTGAAAGCAACATGGAAATTGGCCTTTCCAGTCAGTCGCTGATTCACCCACGACTTCCGGAACATTATTGTATCGAGTATGCTCATCGTTATTGAGTCGACAACTTCGACACGTGCTGGGTAAGTCAAAGAAAACGAAAGTTACAAGAAATAATTATTGAACACGTAAGTACAAAGGTTTCAGACATGTATTATAAAAAAAGAAATGTTGTTTAACTTTACATGCGATACGCTGTGGTTTGTGGGGACTGGCTTAACTATTCCGCTCGAACGCTGATCGTGTCGCGCTTCCGAAAAATTCTCTAACTGGTGGACTTCGTTTAGCTCTGGCACATCGCTCTTAAAGGACTAAACGAAATCGTTATCGTGATAATCGTAATTGTAAAACGTGACCAAAATTACAGAAGCTGCCAATAGTTTGTTTAATAACAAAATTAACGCTAATATCGGACGTATAAAACTCTCATTTGTCCAATTGACGTTTTCCGAAAAATTTTTATCACACCACTGAATAAAAGAAAAAAGTACATATATTTCTGACTAAGAGAGATAGATAGATAGATAGAGAGAAAGAGAGAGAGAGAAAGAGAGATCAAAATTCATTGCCACATGTTTTCGTAATCCTTAATTAAAATAACAGTACAGTAATATTAAAGTATTCATAAAGTAAGACGCACTTCTCCCACCCTACACAATGTTTGATGTTCGTCAGGGAAATCTGTCCGATTCGGTCCACCGACACGGGAAGGTCTGTTTGCTTTCCTTTCTTGTTTATTTTTTTTCCCCCTCGTCTCTTTCTTTTTATAAACTTTTAAAACTCTTTAACGCCATCTTAAGTACTAAGAGAGTCAAACGTTCGGCAGGGCAATGACAGATGACGATTCGGTAGATCGGTTTCCCGGTACAATGTTCTCGGCGAAAGGAAGATATGACGAGTGTGCGGCGTAACTGAATATTGCCTCAGTAAACATAATAAAAAGTACAAACAAACTTTACGCTAAAAGTAAGAAATTCATCGTCGTAAGAACTATTAGAAAACGCTTACAGTACAAAGGAGATTATAAGAAATACAAACACATCTCCCTAATCTACCCTATAAATGAAAAAGAATCGGGATTCCCAAAAGTGAAACTGAAAAGAAGCAAGAAAGCTTCAGTTTGTCTATATCTATCTACGAATACTTTCGCGACTTTGTCAGTTTCACTCTTGACCGTTTAAATTCTTTTTCGCTTACTAGGTATACGCATCGCTGCCTAAAAAGTGCGCGGGATCGATCGTCGAGTGCCCCCTCGGCTGTTCGTAAGTGTCGAGTCTATCGCGTACAGGAAAAGAAGGCGAAAAAAAAACAATTTATGAAAAATATTTCCTCACAAAAAAAAAACAAAAAAAAAAACTTTTCCTACGAATATCTTACATTTACAAAAAGGAAACGAACAGATTAAAATGGCGTCCCATTAGCGCGTACGCAGTCATTAAAATCTAAAAATCACGTAGATAGCTTTATACACGATCATTTGTAACAATGCGAATCGTAATCATTGCAATATTATTTAACATATACATATGCTCTTATCTTTAATGCTTTTAAATATATATATATACATACATATATATGTATACATATATATGCGTATATATTTATATACACATTGGCGTGTTTGTGTTTTGTGTGTGTGTGAGTGTGTGTGTGCGCGCATGTGTCAGGTGTAGGTGACGCGCAGGTCCGAATTAAGGCCAAGTCGCAGGGAGAACAATTTATCACCGCTGTTCACCGTGTACACACGTACCTCCTAAAGTACAGTGACGAATCAAAAGCTACTTAAAAAATAGTCAACTTTTGTCGCCGTCTATCGACCAAGGCGAATTTCCGAGAATCTAAATGCAGCCACTAAAAACGGCGCTGCTTGCATAATTATTCCAGGGCAAAGTTTATACGTTAACTGCTTTCGATGACGGTTAATTAAAATTGTTCTCCGTACAGGGAAGCTGTTAATCTGGGCCTCGGGATGTTAACGGCCTCATCTACGCTCGCAAACCTTATAGTTTACGGATAGTGGGAAAAAAATACTTAAATATTATTTATAAATATTTAAAATAACGTACAATAGTACAATAATTGATAATTAATTTAGCAGGACCCAATTGGACACATAAAATACGTACAAACAAAGTAGAAAAATCAAATTTCGAAAATCTCTTAACAGTCCGATGTACAATATGCATAAAAAACACAAATCGATACAAAAATAGGGTCATTTTAAAAAAATCATCAGACGCTCTCTGTAAATTCAAATTAAAAAATTGATCAATAAAGATGTAAAATGTAATGTTACCATTTAGAAATGATATGTGCACATCTATTTAACTAATTAATTAATTATTTTAAAAAAATAGCCAATTAATTATAATTGTCAATTAAATAATTAAAAATTGTATTTTTGTTTAAGTATATATATACATATATATACACAAAAATACAATTTATATATATATATTTTTTTTATGTATAACATTAGCCATATAGTTTCTTGCTTAAAACTTTTAAAAACATTTGTCCAATTGATGCATTCCGTAGGTATTATTTTGAATAAAAATTTGCAAAAATGCTCAAATCACACGGAGTTTCTTATTTGAATATTTCCTGGTCTGATCGAAATCCGCGATACACGCCTTTCATTAGCCTCTCGAGAGCTTAATTCGGCCCTGATGACGTACGGGTGTGTGCGTGTTTGTGCGTGACGGCGCGATTGTGAAGATGCTACGAATGATCTGGACTATCATCTAATGTAAGAATAAAACTATAATACTAAAATTCATGTTCACACCTTGGACTTGACACGCGCGCGCGATTTCTTTCTTTTTTTGTTTTGTTTTATTGTCGACGATTTGCTTCCACTAAGACGAATGAAGCAATCGAATCCCAAGGATCATTTTGTGCGATGGACGAACATTTTACGTTTTTCCTTCTGCCCCCCCCCCCTCCCCCCGGGTGAATTGCGGATTAAGATGAAACTGGTGGAATTATCAAGTGAAAAGCGTCTCAATGACCAATGCAAGTCGCAGTCAGTTCCGCTGTAACGTTGTTCCTCATCTCTCGGCGTCGCGTTCGTGTGTCGAGTGTTCTGTGTTGTCCGAGTGTGTGAATTATGATGAATTTCGAGTGATTAGTGTGGTAGGCACTGATGGGGGTGGATGGCTGCATGGCGAGAAAATTGTTCGTACTAGTCCTTGACCAGTCTGTATATATGATGCTGAGCGCCGTGTTCCGACGTCGAGACTTCGAAGACGTACGCCGTGCACAATAATGTCTCCTGTGTGTCTCGATTCGTTACGACCTGAAAATAACAAAGAAAACAAAAAAACAACAACATTAGTTTTGACGATTCTGTATCTGAAATCTGTATCGTTCCGTTACAAAAATGAATGAAGTTCGTCAGTTTCGAAAGGTCTATTTTGTTTTATGATTTTGAATTTGATTGTTTTTCGAGTGTCTACACTATAGTCTCTATGACTGATCATTCATTTTTATTATCTATTATATGTTTACCATCTGCTTTTTGAGACCATCACATTTTCTCAACTTTTTTTGAAACTATCACAATTGAAATTGACAAAACTTGACATTAAATATTTGAGACAATACCGAGATGACTTAAAAATGACCAATTGATCGAAACTTTTTGCTACTTTGAGGCGATTACGAAATAATGGACGTTTATGTAGCGTCTCGAATTTCGAATTTTATATCTTACCTGCAGAATGGTGAAGTTTTCAAGTACGCTGTTCATCATGTACTTTTCTGGCAGGTGCTTCAGTTTGTGGATGAAATTGATCATATACTCGCACATGGGTGAGCGATTGATGCGATAGACGAACCTTCCGCCTTCGAACCTGGCATATTCCGTCTCTACCTTCTCAACTACTTGTTTGCCGAATGAACAGACCTTCGTCGAGCACGTTATCGTCATGTTCTCATTGCCCTCGTACCTGCGAACACGGGATTATGCGGTATAAATATGAGGAGTGATATTATGTGAAAGAAAAAAACAAAACACTTTCCAGCTAGTCGTCAATGACAAACTTCTGTTACATATATGTGTATGTACAATTGAGCGAAAACATTTTTGTTTTCCGGCATAATCGAGTTTATTAAATAAAGGTGGTTTCTAGACTTACTGGCTCGTCACGCCATAAAAGGCTCCTGCTTCGTCCTGGATGTTGGTATTGAGATCAGCCCAGAATTTGACGAGGTAAAAAGCAGCTTGCGGCCCTTTATCATAGAGTTCTTTCAATCCTCCTTTTTTCTCAGGGAACTTGTCATAAATTTGCCTAACGTCGACTGCTTCGAGAAGAGGATCCGAGTACGTCGCTGGACCTCCTATATGAACGAAGAGATGCCTCTGGTACTGGAAATGACGAAATATCTAAATTAAAATTAAATTTTGTTAAAATCAGGCCCATTTCAAGTGGAATCTTAAGTTTAACTTAAATAACGATAACAACAACAACAACAACAACAACAACAACAACAGCAAACATAATGTATAACGTATACATGTATTGATTATTATTATACTATACTTGTATACGTTATATGCATGCATGCGTATAGAATAATACTCTGTTCGTTACTATTCTTTCATATTTACACAGTAAAAAAAAAAAAAAAAAAATAAAAAAAAAAAACAAACTGAAAATGACTAAACAATGTATTAGAACATTCCACAAAAGTTCTTCCTAACCCATTCGGCCTGTTATTCTCGAATTTAAAGTATTCTACGATGAAAAGTGACTCTTCATACTACAGGAAATTTAAAACAAATTCTCTCGAGTAGTAAACTGTACACTTTCGAGAATAGTGAATCGAATAATGAGAATGGTTATTGATACAACTGTATACCATGATTGATACGATATGGTTTATTATTGTTCAATGTTCAAATAAAATTTCTATAAAAAATATAAAATAAATAAACACATTTTTTCCCTGCAAACACAAAAAGTAACGATAACGTTACAAACGTAGTCGTTACATATACCTGTTACTTTTGTGTTTGATGGGTCGATTGTTGAAAAATGAGGTGCTCGAAACATTTTGTAAAAGCTTTACAATAGGTCGGTATCATTTAAGCACGACTTCAATGCTTGTAAAGCCAATTTGTTAATTGTTTCATTGTTACTTGTTTTGTTTCCATTTTATAATAATCTTATATGAAATCGATCAATTTTTTATTATAATTTATCAGTTTCAAATAATATTTAAAAATAAAACCTTGACATTTACTCTGACTACTATTTGATATAATCAATGTATTAATTTCAGAAATGATCCTTAGAATGAACAATTCCTTTATAAAGTTCACTTTTACTTCAGTCGAATCATTTCTGTTTATTCGTTACTGATTTACAAAATATTTGCTCGAATAAATGAAAATTACCATAATTTAAAATTACTGGAAGTCTTATTTGTCTGTCAGTAATTTTTTTTATCTTTTGTGAAGTCTTCTAATACTCTTTCCGAATATAACCTTTGGTCCCTTTGAGATAAATGTTTCTGTTTCAAACAGTCAACCACAAAATTTACGTAAGAAAAAAATGTGATATATTTTTGTACAAAATTGTTATTTGTTATCTTTGCTGAGACACTAATTACTATATACAAAATCAATTACCGGATAATTATAAACGAATCCATATGTAAAATAATTTGTTAATTTGTTATTTATTAATATTACTCGAGTGAGTATTACGGTGAAGTTTCACCGCCAGGATAAGGTTCATTAAAATAAATTGACTTAAAAAAATTTGATTTACTTATAGTTAAATATTTCACAAAGAGGCTTCATAATGATTATGCATAATATATTTTTACCAGATCATCAAATTACGAAAAAAAAACCATTACAAAAATAGTCATATGCAGTTTTAAATCTTGTCACAATTAAATTCTTACATATTTCGTTAATTACATGTTAATATTTCCAAATAGCACAAAGAGTATGTCTATTGTACGTCCGAATGTCACTGGCGAGGACGTCAATTGTGTACGTATAATGGACAAAGTTGAGATTTGGACGTCCAATTTTCTTCCATGGACGAATGGACGAAAATTGAAAATTGAACATCGAATGATGTTAATTGGGGTACGGACAAACGATAATTATAAAAATACGTACACTAAAAAAAAATGTAATATTTTCAAGTAAATATTTACTTGAATTAAGAAAAGATTTTCTTGAATTAAGTAAGATTTACTAAAAAGAAGGAAACATTTTCTTAATTCAAGTAATTTACTTGAAAATAACAAATTTTTTTTTCAGTGTATACAACTATGAAAATCACGTAATTTATGACAATAAGAAGTACCGCACTAAAGCATTTGTGTCTCGTAAATATATATATCATATCACATGCTTGCAATTTTTATTATACGTCAACAATCGCTCACACATCGTTCAAACAATGTTGAACCATTTTACTGAATTCAGGGTTTCAGGCATCTTTGAATTGCAAATTTAATTAAAAACATCTTCAATCAATTATAATGAAATTGCAACACAAGTGCAAGACGTCACATTTCGGTACATCAATTCCGTTTATATTTATACAGCTTCATCCAGATGTGAAGCGCTCGATCGCACCTATTACCCTGATAAGTGCTGAATCGATCGAAAACGTTTTCATTCAAATTTACATTAAAAAACAATGAACACCGTAACAATCAAGTGCGAATCAAAATGCCAATGACGAATCCTGAATGCGAGACTGAAAATCTCGCATTTTGGGAGACTCTGATGACATTGATCGTTAACATTTGCACCGTTAAAAAGTTTTTCCTACATACAGTCTCGAGAACAATTGAAAAATTCTGATAGTGAAATAGGAATATGAAAAATCAACTTACATTGTCTTGATCCCTCTGTTGTTCCATGAAGGCCGAGAACTCGACGAGCCTAAGTTTATGGGTAGCAATGGCTCGGCCTTCCCATGGTGGCGGTGCTTGCGTCTGGACCATCTCCCCGCTGGACACGGCCGTCGCCGGTTTCCCCCCGTAGTTGGTCTGCGTGAAGGGCTTGACATCTTGCGATGTCCCCGGCTGCAATCCCGGTTGCCAGAACTGCTGCGGATTAGACTTCTTAAATTAAAAACATTAGTACGTATGCGTCCAAGAAAAGCATCATAAATAAAGAACTATATAATTTTCACGTATATATATATATATATGTATTACACGTTTACGGAATTCGAAGTCTTTGTACACATATTACCGATTACGATCAAGCGTATATACGATCTTAATTAATTGAATAAATAAATGAAAAATAACATTTCTTCATTACTATTTTAATGAAGAAAGGTAAAATGATAAATTAAATTTTTTACTTTCATATGTGTATCATTTAGATTTTGTAGATTTACCGCGCGGCACAAACGTAAACCAAGTACAGTGCATCCATGAATAAAAATAAAAATCAAAATGAAGCGAAAAGATAAAAGCCAACGGTTTTTGTATATATATACAGTTACTTGAACGCGGAAGCCCGGCGACTTGGAACAACATTGCACAAACGATAGATATGATATTCTTATTAAAATACATGTTCTTGAACTGCGAATTCCGTAACTTTTCTCGAGTTGAAATAGAAAATGCAAAATAGTACAAAGGAACGTCGCATTCCGAAACTGCTGGAAACACGTGGAAATAACAAAACGAACACAAATTACGGAGTAAACGCTAAAGAAGAGGGAGTCAGGAAACTGGGGGTAGACAGTGATAGGCAGAGCAGTATATAAAAGAGAGAGAGAGAGAGAGATGGACAAAACGAAACACATAAAAAGATAGTGCGAGTAGAAGAGAGAGAGACAATTCTGTAAGCCACATCGACGTTTTTGTTCGATAGATTTATTTACGAATTTACGCCGTACACGCACACATATATACATGTATATATATATATATGCGTGTGTGTTTGTGTGTGTGGGTGTGCGTGTATTGTGCCTTTCGTTAAGTGTATACGCGAATCGCATTATTCATAATAAAGCCATTTTTAAACAAAAATCGTAAAATCGAATTACACATTTTCCGAAATTATTTTAAATACATTGCGATTCAGCTTTTCAGCTTTTATATTTTTACAACGCGACGACATCAGTTTTGTTTTTCGTTAAAGCAGATTAAATAAAAACAAACAAACGAACAATAGCCCGAAAAATCACGGATTTATTCGAAATAAAAGTAATCTTAACCGAGTGATATAAATGTCGCTAAATAAATCCCCCGAAAAAAGTCAAACGTAACGAAAAAAAAAAATATCGCTGAATGTGTAAAATTCAAAATGCAAACGGCACATATAATACCTTTAAAATGTACGCCATTTGTATTATTTATACGAACAAAATGCGAGAATATAACCGCAAAAATCATTTTCGTAAAATTTGACGCCGCGCATCTCTGCGTTTGTGAATGTAATCGACGTGTGTGTGTGTGTGTGTGTGTGTGTGCATTGCTACACTATGCGGGAGTAATTAAAAGTGACAAACACTTGAACAATACACAACAAGGGCCCCCAGGGGCGAACAGCGGGGTGTGCTGACTGTTTGTTAATTGGGCGTTAGTAGTACTTTATACTTTGAAAGAGACGCCGAGAATGTGGTCCATTATTTATTTTGTAATTGATAATTTGAAATTATCTTCGTCGTGCATTAAATAATGGTAAAAATTGACGTTTTAAAAATTTTAAATACAATTACGTTTGACAAGTAGTGAGTTTACTTTTCGAGTTTACGTCAACTCGCGCGATACTATATATTGTGAACACTTCAAGCCATATGAATTTAATTTCACCGATGAAATACAAATTCATTTATTATAAAATAGAACGATTTTCAGCAAAGGCGTGATGCAATTTTTACATATAAAAGAAACGGAAGACCGGTAGAATTTGAGCCCAGGAATAAATGAGATTATAATGAGAACAGTTTCTTTCTTTTTTTTTCAACGGAAGTAAGACAAACATTAATAATACGTATATACATGTATGGAAAAACAGATAAAAGAGGAGGGAACAATAGAAATTGAAATAGCATATAAATTTTAACACGTGAAAATTGTTTATTTGCGCGAAGCAAACAGGAAGCTATTGTGATGGTTAAATGCGATGCGATTGCTGCTGGAAACTTTTGGTTAATTTGCTCAACGAAAGCGATTATATATATTAGTTTGTTGGTATACATGAACGCGGAATAAAGGAAGGAACAACCCGACATTTTTAGCCCATATAATGACAATCCGTCTTTATTTTTAGAACAAGGATGACGTCAAGTCAGGCACTCGAACTTTATTATATGTGATATGAAAAATATTAATGTTTTTGTAATGACAACAGCACATGTATTGTTGAAAAATCCACCGTATAATGTCTACATTCTTGTCAAAATTGATGAAATCATTGCATTTCATAATCATCTATTTTTCATTCGTATTGGCATTCGGCAAAACACGCCAATTATCAGGAAATGCATAGAAAATCAAATTATATTATACTATATATACACGATGTCAATTAAATTCTGGAAATAATCGCGAGAGTTCGGTGATTGTAACATTTCCGTACAATCGGGTCATCGAAACCCCACCGAAAGATAATTATAAAATTAATTTCCATTGATTTTGCTTTTGGCAACGATACATATTATTGTGTATCGATGACCCTCGAAGGAAGTTTCAACAAGTTTTATCGTTTTCAATTATCGAATTAACATTATGTCACATTAAATTTTATTTAAATTGTATATAATCTTCATTGCCGTCATATAATATGAATCATCGATCCTTATTTGCTTATATAAAAAACACGTGTAACAAAGTCGCGAAATAACAAAAAAAAAAAAAAAAAAATCTGACGTTCAATCTCAATCATTGTTGATTATCCATAAAACAAAAAATAGTTAATATTTTTCATATCACGACGACGATATTAGGAATAAGGTATGGATTTCGGAGTTTAGGTAAAAAGCACAAGTGAAATGTATATATGTATATATAGGGCAACGTTAGTCGCGGTTGCAAAGAATATGTAGAGAGTGGTATATAAAGAAAGCTGCACATCCCGTAAGGGAGAGACAGGCCCCAGATTTTCTTAGGGTTTCTCCTTGATTGAGGGACTTACCGATCCGGGATAGGGCAGGGGGGTAGAAGCGTGGAGGGCAAGGGGCCCCACAAGGGCAGGGGGCATCTTGTTGTGTATCGCGCCCCCAGCTGATACAATCTGCGCGCTTGACATGCTCGACATTGTCTGGAGCGCCTTCTCCTTGGCGACATGATCCTAACAAATTTTCAAACCGATTACTCACTATACTGTTACTTCAAGCATTCAGCCAATATTTCACATTTATGTCATTCGAACTCTTTATTGTTTTAAACGCTATTAAAAAAAAAAAAAAAAACTACTATTTTTTGTAGAATTACATTGCTATTTATATAATTGTAAACTTCGTAAAGTTTTTTTTTTGTTCTGCTTTACATCGTATCATAAAATAATCAAATACAGTTAATTGTGAAATCTGTGTATATAGTTTAGGAACACGTTGACGAGATATATGGTATTATATCCATAATAAAATATTAAAAAATTAAATGAAAATTTTTTTTGTGTTATAATAAGATACATAAAAAACCGTATTTTGTATGGTCGTGAATATTTGTACTTTTAAATTTCTCATAGGACCAGAAATTGTGTAATGAACGTGTATGAATAATAATAATTATTGTTAAGAATTAATATTTAATAAAAGAGAATCAGCAATGCATCCGTTTTATTATCAACAGTTTGTAACCAAAACTGTTTTTCTCCATCTTCATTGCCTACGTAAAACAAGCATTACTTTTACAAATTAATTAAACTAATTAAATTAATTAGAAACATAATTAAAGTGTATTGATTTTTCGATGCCACACGGAAGCAAGAATTTTTTCGACATGCATATTTTGAAAAAAAATATATATATATATGTAAATAACGATATTTTACATTCCTTATATTTACACGAGTTAAAGTACTTTTACAGAATAGTGATAAAAAATGCAATAAATTATCATGGCCAGTAATTGTAATTTGACGATAATTCTTGTCGACAACGCGACTTTTTAAAATGTCAGTGTAAAAGTGTTATTATTGGCATTACTGGTCTGAATAGTTTCGACAAGGCTTCAAGATTTTCAAAAATTGTTTTCATAATATTCTGCAGCAATTAAAATGTATCAAGCTACATAGTCTTCTTTTTTTTTTCTTTTGATACGTAGTTTTTTTATTTTTTTTTTTATTAGCAAATTCAGTATACGTATAGTTATTCTGCGATAATATCCCTCGGGTTTGATCGTGTTCACTCGATTGTAAATGCGAACTACATGAATTGTAAGAGTCACTCTAAAGTAGGGTCACCTTAACGGCAGGATTCCGTCGATCCCTAATTGATATCAATTTTATTTTTTTCCAGTTAAACTAACTTATTACAACTAAACTGAAGTTTGACTCAGTTTAGAAACCTCAAGACGAATAATATAAAAAGGTTTCTGCAATTATTTTATTTAAACTCTTCAGGTTAGAGGGGGTTATTATGTTAATGACGAAATATGTGTTTTAATTGTTTCTTTTTTTTTTTAGTTATATTAAAAAAAAGTCTTTATTTTTAACAACGTTTATAGTCAAGGTATAATTATCTTTTTAGAATAAAACAATAACAAAATGCGTAAATCATCGACACTTCTTGTACATTTATAACCTACATCTTATGAACTCATTCGCAAAGTTAATGACAAAAGTGTACTACAGAAAGAAAATAATGCATACTTCAAGAGAAAAATTATCCAAAAATGGAAAATGTATTTTTTTCCCGTCTTTTTAACGTGGTAGAAAGAGTATGAAATCTCGAAATCAAGTAAAGGTTATGAATTTCTTTTTGAACAACATCGCACCAAGCGTCAAAATTTAATCATGAACTTTTATAAATTTCACAAGTTTATAAAATGAATTTAATTTAATGCAGGTAATGAAAGTATATTCTTTTCTTATTTCCAAAATTGCGACATTTTTCATCCGAATCTGCCATATTGGATCCTCCATTTTGAGTTTAGAAAACTCGTTACCAAACTTTGAGATTCGAAAGTGACAAAAAATATTAATATTAATTTTAGAATACTTGATTCTTGAAGAGAATATGAGAAAAAGTCAAGTTTTACAAAATTTCTCACTTTTCCCCCGTCATTTTGGAAATGTTATCATGACTTGAGGTACTCCGAAAACAAAACGTTTTCTTGAATTTTAACTCAATTTTTATTTTAATCAATGCAATTGATAATCACGTTTCGTATCTCCAAATATAAAATAAAAAAGAAAAGTATACAACCAGCAGTAGACAGAATCGTTTTAAATTTTGCCATCTGCTGGGAAAATGAGCATTAGGCATCAGTTCCGATTGCCGACGTATAGACAATGGGTACGCGCTCGCTCGCAGGCGCCAACGACATACGTCGGTTAATTCAGTCGGTAGTGGTGATAGGTGCTAGGGTAATGCGATAAGATTGGGAATAGCGCGACATGCGAAATTGAGCGAGAATATGCAATCGGTCGAGCTGTGATTGGTTTCGATCCGTTCAAGAGGCTGTGGAGCGTCATCGGGTAGGTATAGTCGGAGCGTGCAGGACTCGCCGTGTGGATTTGCGGAATCAATGAGACGTTACGTCGAAAAGATTAAGGGACTCCCGGAGGAGCAAAGTGTATTAGGTCGCCCCATTGAATCCTGCACTAGCTGGTTTATTAACGTGCATTGAAGAACGCAAAAAGCACGTAATGACGGCTCACGACTGAATGCAACCGGATATACGTGTGCGCTTTACAAGGACTAGAGGTTCTTCTCATAATAACGATTCGACCGAGATTAAAAAAAAAAAAAAAAAAAAAAAAAAAATGAAAGTTTACAAGATTTTTACACGTCTTTTAAAAATATTAAATTTTTGAACATCTTCGAATCCAAAATATATAAATTCATTAATCAATTTTTTTTTTAATTAAATTAAATTTATATATAATATTTAATTTTATTTAATAATTTAATTTAATTGTAAACGAAACATTTAATACTTTTATAAAGGAAAAAAATGTTTATTTTTGTTCCCGACGACATTTAATCCGTACCTACCGCCATTTTTTTTTTTAATTTATATTTTGATACCTTATTACATGTACAAATATGACGTACAACTCATTAAAAAAAAAAAAGTGTTTAAGTTTTAATTTGTGAGGGTTAAAACTCATATTTTCAAGTAAATGACAATTTTTCTTTTTCCTTTAAGCCTTTATGAAATAAAAGTTCAACGTAAAATAAAATAGTGACATTGCGTGACATACATAAAATTTCATTTAGCAAAATTAGTATAAATCATAAAAATACGAAAGTACCATTGAAGTATTTGATAACAATTCCCTTTGAATGTAAAATCAATGTCCAATTAACAATTACTCGGTTCGTTTTAATCAATTCCCTAAATAACTATCAAGCGCTCCATTTCCGGTACAATTCCATATCTGGTTTGTATATATATATATATATATATATATGGGATATAGAGGCGGGAGAAAATAACTTTTTTATTTTTTCATTTTCTATCTCTAAAAATGAACACGTGCAAAGAGCGTATAGAAACGTGTGGTCGGCCCGACGGCTTCATTTACAACGGGGTTCTTTTTTCAAACGAGAATGCGATTGTTTATCGGTCGGTATTGGAAAATAGTGAGACAGACGAATCGAGGGAGAAAGAGGCCGAGCGATTATTGCTGTTCGATTCCATCAGTAACGCTATATGTGTTTGGGAATGCGGAATATTAAAAAAAAAAAGAGCGAAATCGAGAGCGCCATCAGATAGATATAGAGTGATCAAGGGAATAGGGCGAAAAGGAAAAAAAGAAATAAAGCGTTTGCGAATATTGTATGTGACGCCGGGAACGTATATATAATAATCATGTTCGTACGCGATTCGTGTATTTCGCTCCAAAACAATATGGCTGTTTAGTCTGACCAAATATTGTTTATTTCACTGAAATTCTAATACTTTTTTACCGAATTACATTTGAAAGTAAATTTCATAAAGAAATTCAATCTAATTAAACAAGATTAATTTTCTTTTTCATATCATTGCGAATTTAATGAAATTCTTCATGACATTGTTTTTTTTTTCAAGTTCAATTTTGAAACTGTCGGAAAAATAATTTTTATAATTATTGCGTTTGTGTTTATTAACTTTTTAAAGCATCTTTATTCATTTTCTCTTATAATCTTGATTCTTGTAATATTAAAAGGTTTTTTTTTCCTACACGTCATTAATTTTATTGTTGTGAATTGTACGATTTTTTCTTAAATAATTTCGACATTTTCTTCTTTTTGTTTCAATCTAAGCATTTTATTGTCTACGTCAATGTTATGAAAAGTCGAGTCCATCAAGCGACGTAAAATTTGTTTTTTTTTTGTTTTTTGTTTTTTTTTCACGAATCGAAGAATCACGACTTTGTATATATTTCTCTTTACTGTCGATGTTTCCGTTCAATCACGATTGGAATTGCCAGGTTAAAGTATATATACGACAACGTGGGAAAGTGCGTAGGTTAAGTGCGTGGGTGATTGGTAATTCGTCGATGGCGCAAGTTTATCGCCTCGTTCTAGAACTCGGCTGCCTATAGTCTTTTTCCCTCTCCGGTGTGCGATTAATTGTTTCTTGTTACGAATGTAAATATTTACAAACGTGATGTAATGCGTGGATACGTGTAGGCATTGATCGTAAAATTTGTTCATCCAAATATACGCGGGTCGTTTCATTTTTAAAACGGTTTTCTTTCTTAATTACATCCTTTAAAAAATGCATTCTTTTTTTTTAATTATATTTTTATACGTAATATTTTATCCAGTTCTTTTTTTTTCAATTTTCATCGACATTTTCTTTTCTTTCTTAAAATGCTCGCGCAGTCCATGATGAATTGCTTATTGATAAAATCACATTCACTGCTCTCGCAAATTCGACCTGTCCATTAAAAAAGAAAAAAAAAAATGAAATGTGCCACTTTGCCAACATTGATCCAATCAAGCACGTAAAAAATGTTTGCACATTAATATTTTCCAAAAAGAATTAAGCCGGCACTCGCAAAAGCATATATATAAAAACGCTTGATTTTGTAAACTTTTTCCGCCGTGTCAAAAGCAAGTCGAAAATCGCGCGGTGCGCGGAACGAACGCCGGTTTTCAGTTTTCTCTTTTTTTTTTTTTGTTTTCCTTTTTTCAACACACAGCAGCTAGAAAATTCCGCGTGTAATTGAAAATACGTATCGGCACGGAACGCCAGCCTGGTGTATTCCGCTGTGCTCGGGAATCGAAATTAATCCGGTTGATTGAGCCGTGGGTGCAATATTGCAGTGGGCATAGTGAAAATTTTCGAAAATTCGCGGTCGATATAAATATCTTTATGAAAAGAATATTGCGATTATTTGGCGTGGGCGGTCCACAAGTTGATATTCGGACAACATTTTTTTGTTTTTTTTTTTTTCCAATGAAATTCTCGAAATACTTTTTATAAATTCGCACATTTTTAAGAAATTCAGTTTTGATGCGGTAAATCGAAAAATTTATATTTATTTTTCCATTTTTTTCAACATTTGGTGAAAAGTAGCGAAAGTAATGTCATCAACTTTTCAATACTGTACTACCTATATATATATACACTTATGGACTGTAAACGCGCGCGGATGAAATAATTCGCATTCGTATAATGAAACATTTATTGGCCGATGCTTTTCGATGGAATTCCGGAAAATGTATTTAAATATCTGCGCTATTTTGTATTTGCTATACATATCTATGTATACTGAAATTAGATCCTTTATATTGCATTTGTGAAACCGCCGCGGCTCTATACGAATAAACGTTTTCACGTTTTCAATTGAACGAATTAATTAAAAATATATGAATTGATCAACTTTCCATCAGATATCAGTTATTTCATGGAAATTAAAGCATGACGAACCCTCTATACCTATATTAAAAAAGAAAAAAAAAAAAAACTAATTTACCAACCGCAGCAATGTCGATAAATCAGCGTATATTTGCCGTTAAACGTTTAAACGCGATCCTTCTTATATATGTGAAAACCGCGGAAACGCGTTCATACAAAGGGTTGTTTTAAATCTCCGTGATGGTATTTAAGGTATTATTTACGCCCTTTTCGAAAATGCGAATTTCGCAATTTATATATTACGTATATACTTTTTCACCGCGTCGTGTTTATCTCAAATAAGGAGACATCGACCCCGTCGTCGGCGCGATTGTTTTTCCCACATAAATAACAATTATATATACGCACCCCCAAGCGCGACCCCTTATGTGCGACACCCGCGCGATCGATGTATTGTCCTCTCCACTCGCCCCGGTGCGCCGGAAGCGGAAACCAGAAAATTACGTTACAGACTGCCCGAATGCGGCTCCGTGAATAATGTCAGGGTGGCATGCAGCACTGCAGTGGTCGCGCAAGGGCTATATGCAACAAAAGCGACTCGCTTTGCCCGGCCTGTATACATATATACCTACAACTCGGCTCGTATATGTATACGTATATGTATACCGGCTGTTTGCGATACGCACCACTATCAACGCACGTGCGTGACACATCCACGTAACGTGCCGTCTAGTATGTAATGTATGTATACAAGTCCAGCGTCTCGTTCGCGATCGAGAATCTACGAAAACACAATACACGTGTGCGTCTGAATTTTTACAAATGAACACACGGTGTATATATATATACATATATATATATATAGAATTCCGCTCGCAGCTTTTCGCATGCATTTGTATCAAAACAGCGAGCACTGCCACGTATATACACGAAATATCGTGCGCTCGAATGTATGATTTCTCTCTCTCTCTTTCCCGTTCGCTCGAGCGAGTCCTGCTTTGATTTATTAACCGCGGCCGCGATTGCGCGCGAATTGCCCCGATAATAATTCAGATGTTGATTAAACTAAACTGATGCAGTTCATTTTTACCCTGATTTACGTTTCCCACCGACCGGTCGTCGAATCCGACCCGGGATGGTTCGACGCTCGCATTTTTTATACGAACGCTCCCGCGAATATATGCGATTTTAATTCTTTCCGGACAAATTGGCTCGTCCGACGTCCCTTTTTGCAACGATGCGATTCGTCCGAACGTGGAAATGTTTTATACGTGTACATGTATATGCATGCGTTTATTTCGTTCGACAGATGTTAATAAAATCATGAGGCAATTTAAGGTTTGACCATCAGTTCAATAAATGCGTTCTGAAATGAAATAATAACAGTAATCGTACACTCCCTATATATATGATAAGAAAAACTTATCAAACACGTGATTAATTGGTAATTTGACTTTGAGAATTTTCAGTTCATGTTTATAGTTTTTATGTTTACAAATGATTAAAAATTAATGATCAATTGGACTATCAGTATTACTATATATACATATAGTAAAATGGTATAATATATATGTACATTTTAGTATGAATAGGATTTTCGGTCATCCTGGTTTTCAATAAATTGCTTCTTTACCGCAAGTAATAATTATTTTAGAAAATTCCTAAGAAGGAGTTTTCAAATGAAATTTCTTGGTATTGTCGATCCATTGATAAAATATAAAAATCCAAAAAATATATAATTTATTACGTTTCGGCAACAAGATATGTGCCCTCTTCAGATTACATGTTTCTCTAGAAAAATTAAAATATTTTAAAAAATAATAAAAACATCAAAAAGTACAAAAATGTTTAAAAAAAAAAAGATAGATGAAAATAAGTTTCGCAATATGTACATTTTATTTGAAGATTTTGAAGAACAGTTTTAATCAGATTGAAACAACCATTTTTTAAACATTCTATATTTCAAATTTTAATTTCATCCCACAAGGAGCAACTTTCAAAATTTAATAAATTAAAAATTGAGATGAACTATACATAAGAAACATATAGTTTCTTATAATCGTCACATCTATTGTTTTTTTTTCGAAATATATACATGTTTTGTCAATGTGTAAACATAAAAAATGACTTTAATAAAACTTACATATATATATATATATATATATCGTTTTCGTTCGGTACACGTAAATCTATTTTACGCAAATCGGTCAAAAAAGTTCGTCGCAGTGATTTTGGAGAAATTTTTAATCTCGAATTACCGACGTTATATACTGCGAAAACTTTTCAGGTTGGTATATTACCGAATAAAGACTATTAAGTATATACGCGCAAAACATGCGAGTATTCACTTTTCAACATCTGGTGATTATGGACAGAAAAATCCTATTCACTTTTAATTGGGTTGACATACATACATTGCATACATGAATGTACACTCGTTTTGATTGAATAAACGACCTTTTGAGGTATATGTATGTGAAAAAGAAACGCAAATGAACCAATTGAAAAGTGAATCATCTACGCGATTCAAAACAAAATAAAAATATATTAATAAAATAAAATGAAAAATATATTGAAAATCATAAAGAACTCGTTTTATATTGTTTTTTTAATTAATTATTATTTCCGTTCTCGCAATAATGAAAATATATATATCCTTTACAATAAAAAAAAATTATACCGCAATGCCCACAATTTAAAGAATTATTGTAATGTAATATATTAATATATGTAGTTATTGATGTTTCAATCGTTTAGGATTTAGATTTAGATTTTCGTTTAGAGAGAGAGAGATAGTGAAAAATTCACTCTTTCACAAAAACAGCAAGATTTTTACTCCAAGTCTTTTAAAAATGACTTCTCCATATTCTTACCGTTTAAAAAGTAAATTGCATTATCAATGGTATACGAGTTAAAAGCCTGGAATTCTCATTCGGAAAGAAATAATCTCTAAATACTTTCGAGTAAAATTTCACTCTGCAAACAGAGATAATAATTCACTTTTGCGAATTCTTCGACTCACTCCAAAATGGAGTGACACTTCATTCCAGAAAGCATGAAATGTCATTCGTACAAAGTAAAAATTCACTTTTTTCGACGAGTCCCTCAATTTTCGCAATTGTGAAATTTCAGTAGCCGAATTGGAAAGAGTACGCTCAAAATAAATTGTAATTTAATAACGATTGAAATGTACGTAAGGGTCATTCTATAACCGATAAATCGAAATTCTCGAAATTTCTTCGAGTTTTTTCATTCTGTCTATAAGAAAATCTCACTTTTTTTAAACGTAAATCAGAGAATTTTCACTCCAGGAAGAGTAACTCAATTTCCACTACAAGAAATCCGAATAGCACGTAGGAAAAAACGTATAAGACTACTGCTTTAAAGTATTTTAATTGCAATTCTTAGAGTGCAAATTTCCACTTTCTAATAAATTTCTGAACAAAAATATAGAAAGAAGAATGTAATTTGTAAATAATTTTTCTTCTCTCATTTCTTAATGTTGTCTTATACGATCGCAATGAAGACGCCCATATGATGCATATTTCTCTTTTAAAAAATTTTACAAGGATGACTGACGAAACAATTGATGAATGACTTTTGCTTTCGAAAATTCCAAATCATTTTTTTCGATATTTAAAAAATCACCATGAACAAGTAAACGTTACTTCGCGATCATGCAGGAATGTCCTTATATAACGCGTGGCAACATTTGATCTTTGCTATAAATATAAAATAAAAGCAAACGACAAAATTGATTGCCACACGGTATACGTATCGGGGGGTGCTTTATCGTTTAAAAACACACACCCCCATTCGCCTAGGATGAATGTGAGTTTAGGATAGCGTGTATCGCCAACATGTGAATAAAGAATGCGCGCGGAAGGCCATTTCGGATGCATTGCAAATTCACTCTCAACTCCAAAAACACTTTTATCTGGGTACTTACCACTTTTAGTTTGGCTTGGATTTCCCGGAGCTTTCTTCTCGCGAGTACTTGTATGTGCGATGAGACCTGTTTTCGCGTTCTCGTTTTTCCAGTCCTCAACTTGATGTATCGCGCGATGAGCTCGTTGCGTCCTGAAAAACAAATCCGTTTATAGCGAGTTCAATAAAATCCGGTTAATTTTGCATTAAAATCGTTTGATTATAACTTTTCCACAAACTGACGTGTAATCGTCAACTACAATTTTAAGCCAGGTGAGGCGTCCGTCTTTTGATGCGTCATCAGATATAATTTATTCAGCTTTAAGAATTCGTAATCAGAAATAACAAACGCGTATCTTGAATTATCCACCGACTCGTCTCGTCTATACATTGAAACGTGTGTATTAGGATAGGGAAGCCCAGCAGTTGCTCTCTCGAGTTGCTCTGTTCCAAATTTCAAGTGAGTACTCGAACCCTCACTCGAAAGCGATAGTAAACACTACAGCTAATCGTAGAACACGTGGTAATCGTCTTCGAGCATTGATTCCCCGTGAAATTCTTTAAAAAATTTACATTTTTCATGAATTCGTGAAAAGCACAAACGTAAAATTGACATTTTTACAAATAAGTTGAATAAGCCAATAATGACTTTTTCTTCGGTAAATTACTTCCCACAATTTTCATCAACGAGCTTTCCCGAGTAAAATGCTATATAATCTTGATGAAAATTAATTTTCTCCATCGTTTAGTAAAATTTATTGGATTTCCTCATATATAAGAGAACTTTCCAAGCGCAAAGTTTTCATTCTTTGTAATAGAGCGAGCCGATTTCCTTGCACGACGATGTTCAGAATGAAGATCGCTGAAAAGGAGCAGCGGTCTATTATGGTCTGTGCGCGAACGGCACTGCTACAATGCACTATCGTACACCGCATCCAAAACAAAGCCGGGCAATGTATATTCCCGCTTGTGTCCTCTTCATTGAACTTTTCGAAAACTTGGTGTATTAAGACTTCCTTAGTTGCGGTCGTTACTATTTTAGGTACTTATTTTTCAAATAAATTTAGAATTTCTAGCAAATAAATTTGAAAAATAATAGGAAACATCTATTGAAAAGTTACGACCATTTTTTTTTTCATAAAAAAAGTGATATAGGCAGTTATAACTATTTCCAATATGAATCTAACGGAATCCATATGACAATATGTGAAACTTTATTATAATTCCATGTTATAGGTCCAGGGATCACAAATTGGAACAATCAGAACTCGAATTAGAATTCAAATTAGAATTGGAGTAACCCTGGTAGAAATGGCGCCTAAATACTGCCCAGTTTTTGGCTAACAAACTTGTGTATCAGCCAGTTTGTGGACAATATCTTATTGAAATCTGGCCAGTTTCTTAATGGAAGTG
>JAPYZR010001684.1:0-46690 GCA_030522945.1 Trichopria nigra
CGATGCGCCCGAAGCTGTGGTTGATGACAGAATTGTTTCGAAAACAAAATGGCGACTCACGGAATGAAAAACCCTTATATTTTTAGCCATTTCACGGTTCACGAACAACAGGTCCAATCAATCAGATTTTTTTTTCAAACACGCAGTTTCATGAGCGCGAAGCAATAACGGCCGTAGGCCGCAGGGGCGAAGCCCCTAGTTTGGCTTTTAATTATCAACGGTATCATTATTTCTTAATAAAAAGTGGTCAGATGGGAGAAAATTACGAAAGTCTCATATGCGCTCCACAATCTACTTCCGGCCCAGTTTGCGATTGGAAATTTCCACATTTCCAAATTTATCAGAAACTTTACGACGATCACGGACTATTGTTTCAGTTTGTCGAACAACGTTGACGTTGGGGATAGGATGCGTGTGCGTGTGTGAGTGTGTGAAGAGCTGAAGCTGAACGGCCAAATCGAGCATGTAAGAAGCAGGTGCAACACCCATAGACCACGTCTGCATTCTGTCAATATTATCTCCCCATTAGCTCCGCACGCTAAGCGCGCACGCGATCTTCAAAAGCCGCGGAAACGGACAGTGCCGCTAAACGAATCTCCACACGAAATGATTTTTAACCCACTTCCAGCCGAATTTCATTTTGAGATACATTTTCATTATTTAAAAAATGAACATAATAACAAAATTTCCATAATAAGTACTTGCGATTTATGATAATCGAAAGTGAATCGACTTTGCTTTCAAATGATTGTTTAGTTTGGAAAAATATTATTTATAATTTTTCGGTGCTTCAATTCTTAAGGATGGACCGAAGGAAAGCACCTGTAAACATCATATTCCGACAAGGTTCGAGAAGATCAATGGTGTAATTTACGGATAATTTACGAAGGGTGGAATACGATAATTTAAGGAATAAATCACGAACACTCGTACAATATTTCATATATGGATGTTACATATGAAATATTTCATATATATGAAATATTTCATACATACGCTTACAAATTTAACCAGAATAAATTTTCTCAAAATTTGAAATATAATATAAATGAAATGTACTTCGTATTAAGAATCAGATAGATATGAGAAACGAGGTGTAAAAATAACAATATATGCTTTAAACTGTATACACAAAGTAAGCGTGATCGTCGAGAAAAGTCGAGTCGACTGGAAATGTATAATTATATATAAGAATTAAAATGTTGAATAATTCGAGGCAAAACTTAAAATTGTGACTGATGATAATCATGACAGATACAGATAAAGTGTTTCGCTTTCCTGCAAACGATTACAAAACCGCAGATTACAATTGTAAATTTTTTCTCGGAAGTTCCGTCGTATCTTCTATCTTCTTCGACCAGAGTTAGTTTCGTGTTAAATTTCATTATTTTCTCATACGATTTATCGCGCGGCTGACCTACATAACACGAGCTTTCCCAGTGCAGCTTTAATTTAGTTACATAATTGTCGTTTTTTTTTTTTTTTGTTACATAGTTTATATTTTTTGATTCTGAGTCTACTGACGATACGTTTAATTTGAAATATAACTCGGGATTGTTTTGATGATGTTTTTGATCAACAGGAATGTGACTGGATTCCATTTAAAAAAACCTACCATCCAATCAAATCCATAACATAATTTAATAACCGATATATATATGTATACTGTTTTTTAAATTCTTTATTTATTCATACCTTGTATTCTGATAATCTAGCGTGCAAAACTTCTTTTTACCCACGTAGAAGACCATCGAGAAATTTTCACCTAAATCTGATAAAAGGGAAATTTTTGTCATATTTGGATCCCCTGAAATCCTGATTAGATTTTAACACAACGACCCCTTAGTTTTGTCATAATGAAATTCTTTTGCCTGCTTTCTACTTTATTCTAACAAGAGAAAATTTAACCCATTTTGAATTTTTGTTCCCTGATAACATTCTATAGTTAGATTATAATCATAAGACCATCAAGTTGAATAACGCCCTCGGCGTATAGTGTGCGTGTGCTTGTTTGCATGAGAGTATACATTTATATGAATATTCCTATGTACGAGCGCGCACGCGTTGTGCAATTAACAAATGGATATAATTGAATAATCTATTGTTCTCAACATACTACGCCTTATTACCATTTTATAAAAAAAGAAACTGAACTCGCTTATCACATGTGTACGGAATCGTTAAACGAGCCGTAAACAACCTATAATGACCTATAACAACCCTTATTTTGTTTACCTTGAAAGAATTCGTGTTTATATAAGCATCAGAGTATATTTATCGTCTTTACCCAACGGGTTCAAAATATACATATATTAGTAACTAAGATCTGTTTATTTGTTATTATTTCAATAGTCCTTAAGCAAATGTATATATGTTGATTGCTCGATGAAATATTCCTTGTACATTATGGAATTGGGCGGATATATTAAAACAAAAGTAACAATTTTTCTCATGAATACATCATTAACTTTCAAGCGCAATAATCAGGAATAAATTGGAGCACTAAATACTCCTACGTCAGAAATGGTTCATAGGTTTCATTATCATTAACGTTTAAAAGTAACGTAAAAAAATTACCACAACGCTGCGCGTAAAATAATTGTACAGGGAATTTTTCTCAAAAATTAGTCTTAAAATGCGTCTAATTAAAATCTGATTCTAATTATTGCCACTGAAATAGTCCGACCCGTTTCATCCCTCCCAGGACCACAGTTATAAGGGAGGAGTTCCGATAATCGGTACTTTTATTATCACTATACCGATTAGAAGTAAATAGTGCGCACAGTCGTATGTTTAACAACAATGTGCGCAAGTTGTTATCTCCGCATCATATGTGATGGAATATAATATGAGAGTGATTATTCATAAATAAGTATATAAAATTGATTTATATTGAATGTGTATATATGTAAACACAAACACACGCGCACACACACACACACACACACACACACACACACACACAAATATTGAAAAAGTAAAAAATATAATAAAAAATATGTACCTTTTATGAACCTTGCGTACCTTATGTTGAGTATAATAAGGTACATATTTTTTATTATATTTTTTTCTTTTTTAATATTTACGCAGAGAATTTTTAATCTATAAATTTTCTTAATAATGTATTTGCTTTTAGAATATTTTGAAGAGGACAGTAATAAACGGTCGAAACGTTAAATGTTTTGGTTTTTTTTTTAATTAGTCCAATTTAAAGTATTATTTACTAATAATTATTTTTAAAAATTGACAAGAAATGATGTCAATCTAAATTAAAATTTTACTTTGAATAAAGTATATACATATACTATATATAGTCCAAGTTAAAATGCATTATATAAATAAAGATTTCGCTCTTACATTGGCTTCAGAAGATATAGCGTCCAATGTAGACATTAGCGAAATTCAACCTGATGAAGGATGGCAAAGGATATGATATATCCGACAAGTTACTCGAGACTCCGATACTCAAATGTAATCATATACCATTTTCCTTTCTATATGTATTAATGTTTACACAGATGAGACATTTTTTTATTACATGAACTACACGCATAATACCCAATAACTGTACATGATACATAATATATATATATATATATATATATATATTGCGCACATATATATATATATATATATATATATATATATATATATATATGTATATATATATATATTAAGTATACCCTAAAAAACGTTTGAATTATGTGTATTATTAGACTAAACAATATAACGTACAATTATATATTTGACTAAGTCGCAGGTATGCAACGTAAATCGAGGGTCTTCAATCAAGACTAATATCGTCGTGTCTATAGTATCGATGTCGGCCACTGCGACCCCCTTATTTTGATCGCCAGCATCCCTTTGTGTCGTGCGGACAATGCGATCGCTGCTGGAAACTCGCTTTTCCGTCATGGAATATGGCAACCCCCTTCTACACCTCCGCTTTTACGCATCGACGGATTACGGATCCTGCAATGAGTTTGGCTCCTGGCACTGTATGACAGTTGGGAAATTTCTTTGAGTGCATATCGCGACACCGCTGCGGCGATAATGAATGGCAAGATGTGCCACTTTTCGCATCGATGCGTTTTAGGCCTTAAATTTCTAGTACAGGCACGTGCGATAATCGTAGTCGAATGAACGCCGTATTAAAAAATTCGTTACACCTTACCCCAGAAGGTTTCGCGCTTCACTGACTTTTTGAATATTTAAAATTCGCACGAGGGATTCCGCGGGAATCGATATTTATTTTAAGTACATATTTTGTTGGATTAAAAGTAAAAAACTATATTTAATAAAAAACAAAATCAATAATATAGTTATTTGCACCTCATTACTTTATTTTCAAACACCTATATATAAATATAGTTTTATTCAAATGTATAATATACATATCATATTTTATAGAACGAAACTATAAAAAAAAACAACTAAGTCTTTCAAATATATGCTATAAATCGCAAAATGCACGCAATTGTTGCTCGAAATTCATTCATTTAATAAAGGACTCACACTTTTGCTTCAGAATCGAAGGAAACCTCGCGGATACACATGTCGAGAGAAGGCAACTATATATATGTGCAGTTGATTAAGAGCGCGTGAATAAATTTAATCAATCTCCGATTAATAATTCCCCTGCGAATAATCGGAACCGCGCATCGGTCGCCCTGAGAGCAATTTGTCGAGCCGGTCAACATGCGTATCTTCCCGGAGATCGAAGTTGAGACTTTACCGTTAGCAGACGTGCCGGCAAGAAAGATCAAGTACCGTTCGCGCGACTTAAGGCAGGCTCGATTTATCGTCGATGATCCTCGCGACACTCGGATAAGGACATCACACACTTGGCGAGATAATATTTTCAGGGGCTTTCGTTGTACTGCCGATAACCTCTAACAAGGCCCCTGCGAGACGATTCGATGGAAGCAACCAAGCAACCTACGGCTACTTGCGTTTTCAATCATGTAAAAATTGCCGATTATTTACTCAAGGTTCTGCTATAAATTTCCCGACGTTTTAAATGTCCAATTATTAATGAGTAATTTATCGACCACTGTTTATATTATAAATTTGATTCATGACTTTGTTTTGAAATATTTTAATAAAATCATCCGATGAATTTTAGAAGCGAGCGCTATATAAGCGCACTGCATACTTGTGAATTCGTATTTTTACCAAAATATACGAAATGTTAAAAATTTTAGAGAACGACTGTATACGGTTATTATGCTACTTATTGAGTCACCTTCGACGCATTATATTCTTGATTTTTTATAGTTTTTGACGATATAGCTATATTTGTTGCCATTCTTCCATTATTATGTCATTATATCGTTTTTTTTCACTATTGATGCATTCCTGACCTTTCAATTATTATTTTTTTTTTTATGTTATAATTCGCCGTCTCTATATGCTTATTTTAATAAATACTGTTGTATTTTATAAGTGGTTCATATTTTCTGTTAATTTTTATATACACAATGAGCGATTTTGTATGTATTTTTATCAAGCTTTATTCAAACCTTCAAGTTTTAACCTTATTCGTCATCTTTATAAACTTATACCTGAGTAGAAATTTTCTACGGCTCTCATTAGGGTTTTATCGAAATATATACTCGGATAGTTTTTGATTACTTTGACTGCCTTTTATTGATTTTATTCGTCGAAGGAATTGTCAAGAAATTAAAATGTCGCTTTTTATTGTACCTTCGGATTTTTTCATACTTCTTTTTGTAACGATTCAATTTTTTAATTTCTTGTATAGTAATACAGTGTATCACTATTTCATAATTTTGTAGTTTAAAAAAAAAAAAACGAGCCATTTTATCACATTACACTCACAACCGATTTCTTTTTCAAAATTGCTACAATGCAAAAAAAAATGCACGAGCGAGCATTTGCAGAGCAGCCCACGCCATTACGTCTTGTATTATTTCCGACTTCTTTGTAGAAAGTAGTATTCCATTTATTGTTATATTGATAAACAAGTGAATGGAAATTTATTAAATTTTTTAATAATCACCAATGAACTCTAATTCAAATACATAAGATTTTGTGAAATATATGATTCCTTCAAATTAGCAAGTAGAAAAATTGTTTTGTAAATTTTAATATTTTCGTCAGTAATATAGTTATCAGTGGTAAATAATAAAATTGATACTTATCGTTTATCTTCAGGTAAAAACAATTCAACATATTGATTCGCAAGTATTAAGTTTTTCTTCTTCTTTTCGAATCTTAAAAATAAATTATTCGGTATAATTTAAGAAGGAGTTTTACCATTAATAATTTTGTGGTTTCAAACCTACAATGCAAAGAATATAGATAAATTATGAAGTTTACTTTTCGAAAAAAAGTGGGGATATGAATAATGCGCCAAGTCTCGATCAAGCTGGGATGCGTTTACTCGCTGAGGTGCTTTCTAAGAATGCGAACGTCCACTTTTCTTTCTTCGCGTGTCACTTTTATTTTTCATTCATGATGACGAATGTTTCGTTTTTAGATTTCGAAGGCATTGACATTTATTGTCGATTTTTTGTTTCTTGTCTACAGGTTACAGTGAACTGTTATTTCATGTAAACGACATGAAATGATAAAAAAATGTTTCAATCCAAGGAAGTCCATACTTCATTTTTTGAATAATTATATTTTGAATTAATCGAGTAATATAGAAATAATGACCGAAGAAACTCAATTCGAACAAGATTTGATTTTGTTTTAGATCTTTTTTAAATTTCAAATGATTCAGTATACGTGTATTCAATAAATATTGTTAATAGAAAAGTCTTCTCGATCAGCAAATGTAAAACGACGGACAGAATTAGTTCCAAAGGTACTATTATTATGTCCTTATGTGCGTCGCCGATTACTCGGCTCATTTAATTCTTATATTGTCAAAAAGAGCCCCTGAAAAAGTATATAAAAATTGAGCTCCGAAGTCGAGACATACGAGGTCATAAAGAGTTCTTTTTATACTCATCCTGTCCAAATTACCCTTATTGATATATGAGGATTACATGCGATATATGAACCATCGTATACACCTCACCTTCAATTGGAATGAACAAAATGAACAAAATTTAGCTAAATATTTATAAATATCGACTCTCGATCATACATATATTTCAGCCATGAGCATTTTTACCCCTGCGTTTAATTATTTCTAACGCGATAAATATTTACTTTTTCTGTTACAATTTTGACAATTTGTCAAAATTCCAAAATTCCAATCTTGCCCAAAAGAAACCTAAAGCAGAGGAGAAGACATACCTGGATTATAAGTTTGCAATCTAGAGAAGGAGATGTAGCCGAGGACACCTGGCCAGGTTACAAAATAAAGTTCTGAACCCAACGGGAGACTTGTATTAGGATAATCTGAACTTTTGGATCTAGTAATTCTTTCTACTTTTATTGCCTTCCATTTTCACACTTTCTCTTTTTTGTTCTCGAAAAAATACCTTACTGACGGATTTTTTTACATTTGAACTCACTTTTAATTTTTTACACGTTTCATTGAAAATACTACTGTCTACTTCGTTTTATTATTTATTCGACCAAAAAAAAAAAAAAAATAAAACGAAAAAAATCATTTTAAATATATTCTTTTCAATATATATATACAGGTATTAAATATATAAATAAGAAGTTAAGTGGACAGTATTCTTAAAGTAAATTGTTGGTGTAACGTTGATCAAGTTTAAAATACAAACAAATTTCGTTGACTTTTCGACCTTATTGTAGGCCCTCTTCAGAATGTATTATCTAAAATTATAAAGAATTATATAAATTTAAAAAATATTTAAAAAATCAATATAAATGTAAAATATAAATATAAAAAAAATATGTAATAACAAACACTACCCCTATATACAGAAGAACTTTCAATGAACAATTAGTTAAAGTTTACAAAAAATAACATATAGTACGTAAATTCTACACAAATATAAAATAAATTGTAATAAAAAAAAAAAATGATAGTAAAAATTAACTGCGCCAATTCAGGCTAACAAAAATTGCAAAAAAAGATTTAACAAAAACATATAAAACAGAAGGTATAACGTACATTCTTAAAATTCAAATTTGTTAAATTATTTATTTCTAATTAAATAATTTTACAAATTTAAACAATTTTTCACTATAGAATACCGAATTTGTTCTGCCAGTATATGACAAAAATTTATAACACATTTACAGGTAATTTTTCAAACTTTACACGTCCAGCTTTTAAAAAAAAAAAATGTGTATATATATAATCCCTGGTAGAAATTAATCGTGGCATGTTCTATTGAAAAGCCCCTATCTCGAAAAACCATTATAAAATCTGTACGAGCAAATCTCTCGATTATATCCAGATTTTGTGCAGAAAATCTAGAAATTTCATATTCTGGACAAATAAAATATGAACTCTACCTGTTTTCTATATCGGTTGTGTCTAGAAGATGCTAGATATAATTATTTTTATATCAAATTATTTTTTAGGTTAAAATAGAGTAGCTTATTCGGTTAATGAAGTAAAATATATATAGCTAGTAATCTATCGTTGGTAATCTATCACCGTAACTATCAGTCTCTATACGTAAAACAACATGTGATATAAAACAATATGTCACGTCAAAAGGTGCATTGGCGTCAATGTTTACAGTCTACATTGCCATATCTAGTCAGTAAGCCCTATAATTGCTATTTAGGAATGCTTCAGCATAACCACGACTGAGCCCTAACAGACACCCCTATATAAAAGTGCCTCCAATTTTCCATGATTAGTATAAAAGACATATGGATGATGGCCCCGTCATAGACCTGCCAGGTCCTCTTTACTGCCCTCAGGTATCCATCGAGATAGCAAAAGATGCAGAAATATGCCGAAATAGCAGCATTTCCTGCATATTGGTCAATTTTTTTATTTGCGTAGGGAAGTCCCGATTTAACCTAATGAGGCCCATCCCAGCCTTCAGGATAAGCCCCAACACATTTTCTGCACGGGCAGGGTTGATCTACGTACATTCTCGCTTTCTAAAAATATATCCGCATATATAATCTAGGATACGCGCTTGGATAATACTGCATATAGAATGTCCATGTTTGCTTTGTACGTCTCGGTGTAATTGAATTACATAAGTTACTCGAGCGCTACAAAATTCCAACGTTATGGAATGCACTTAACGTTAACGACGACGACGAGGGTTCGGAGAGAGATGAAAAAAACAACGCGGGCAAATCGACGGGCAGCGAATAAGCGCCCTCGAAGAATCCCATTGACCCGTGTGAACTTGTATCAGGTGAGGTACGATGACACGTTATCAGTGTTTATCTATCACCTTGATGCGCGCTCGGCACCCAATTTCAGGCAACGGGTGTGATTTAAAAGCGACCGGCGCTAAGAGGCGATTTTTTAAAGACTCGCCGACGAATGAATTTTCAACAGGGAGCCGTTTTATATTTTGATCGAGAAATTAATGGAGTAGCTCAGTAAATTTTAGTGATGATATAACGGTGACGTGCGCAGAAAATATGCCCCTCGAGCAATTTTATCAGGGGGGAAAGCGAATAAAAATATGCAAGAAAGTCTATAAAAACAATGAAATTTATAGCCCATAATTCAAAAACACACTTGGTTTTGGAGTATACTTTTCAAACCATTTTTATAGTTTTTATCCTGAACATAAAATATACGACTTAAGATAACCTAATAAAAATTACGACAATAGGTCGAAAGAATATTTTCTGACGTGTACCGAAATCCAACGTAGCCCCTCCCCCCCCCCCCTTCCGCATGCATGACTAAAATCTAAAATCTATTTTTGTCTAGGATGAAAATTAACATGCTAGAAAAAAAAAATTGTCATCGGACACTATATGTGCTGACAATATAGCATCGTTCAAATCCCGCGAGATCTGAAATGAAATAATTAAATGGTAATTTCCGATAGCGGCGCGTATATAGAGAAAACAAGTTTGATCGGCCAGCCGAAATGTGTCGATCGCAATGTGCCTCTGCAGGATAAACTTCACCGGTCTCTGTTTTAAAAATCTAATTTGCGTGACAAAACTGTATATTCATTCCATCGATATTATCGACAAATCTGCAAATCAGACTCTGACAAATTACGAAAAGCTCAATTATCCATTATTAATTAATCCTGTGATTGAATTTCTCTGCATAATTTTATTTTGTTAAAATTAGCTAATGTAATATTATGATTAACGATTTTAAAAGAGAATAATTGTTCTTTTTTCACTTATATTTATAATAAATGTTTTACAATCATCTGCGGATATTTCCATAAAATATATGTACATATACATTTTTTCAATTTATTGTTGCACAATGTCTTATATATAGCCCAATTAGCACCGGACATCCACAATTTGTTCAATTTTCGACCAGGAGCGAATATCGGACATGGATTACTGATGTTCGCTGATATGTACCAATAATGGACGTCCAGATACACGTGTACATGGCCAACCAATTTACAACCACTTTTTAGCCATCAGGATAAAACCTATTTATGTTAACGTTCATTGTATGCCCATCACTGCACGTCTATTGTACGTCCATTATACGTTTACAAATTGGATGTTTGATGAACGTTCAATCAAACTTGGCAACTGGACATTCATTGGACGTCATTGCATTCCTCACAGTGATAATTGCGGACAATTACTTTCTTTCTGTCTCGGTATGCTTACAATATTTGTGAATACTCATTTCGTATAAAAAACGGCAGGAAAGCTTTACCGAGATCCATTTCTATTTAAAGCTATAGGTGTATCACATTGATTTAAAATGATAATCTTTGTAAATCTATTCGATGGCGACAAAAAAATATATATACTCTATAACCTTTTAAGGAATTTTTCCGTATAATAAAATGACCATTGCGTATAACGTTCATTACGTGTGCTCGTGACGCCTATCAAAAATAAATCAATAACATTCCATAAATCATGACGTCCTTAAGAGCAGGCAGCCAAACGTGAAATTCGAAATAAACTATACGTCGTCCTGCAGAAAATCATAAAACTTACCCGATTATGAAAATAAAAAAACCATCGTATCTTTTAATCCCATACTCGTCCTACTTCTTATAGTGGCTATACGCAGTAAATTTTCTATCGAATTCATAAAATTTTATAATCCTAATAAATAATCGAGCTCGCCATTCAGGCTCGCTCTAAAGACACTGTGGACGCTAACGCGTAAATTGCGCCGTTTGAGATCCACGATACTGAAGAGAGGAGGAAGCTACTGCTACTATCGTGGGCTTATTAAAAACGTTTTTCCATCGAATGGGAATCGCTATGGTAGGCGACTCAATTATTTTTTTTAAATCTTGCGTAAACCGCGACATTCCTGGGTGGGGCAGCTACGCAGTAAATCACGAACGCGCCACGGTACGCAGCAGCGGCAGCAACTCGCCGGTGGCTGCAGCACGAGGTGGGTGTCTGCCAGCTACTTGCCACCATCGCCGTATAGCCGACCTCGCGCCATTACTTGCCGTGACATACGGTTTATTGCGAATGTACTCTCTCTATTCCGCTAATAAATTCCTCCGGTCACTCCTGGTCGCTCGGACATTGTCATCGTGCGTGCCGGACAATGATTACTGTTATTGTTACGACCACTATCAAGACTTCCTCGTTGATGATACGTTGAAGGTTTCGATGTTTTTCAAATCGTATGTGCGACTCCGATAAATTTATCAAAACCACGAGCTTTGAATTTCGTGAGCTGCTCAATTCACTAAGGTATATGTATATATGTCAATTGTCATACATCACGGGTGCACCGTGTTATTTATGCGGTCGCATATCTAAAATGTTACCAAGTGCAATATGCAAAGCAAAGTAAATTTAGATAAATATTAAATAATACGTTATTAATAAAAATGGCTTTTAGGTACCACTCAATTAGATACTGGACATTCAATGGGCGTCCACACACGATTCGTCCATTCGTCAATAGGCGACAAGCCATAAGCAAAATTTGTTGTTATATTGTTTTATATATAAAATGTATTATAAAAATACGGATGATGGACGTCAAGTTTTTGTCCATTAGAAAATTGTACATCTGGTGCATATCCGTTAATTGGACATATACTTTTACAGTTTGGGAAAAGGCTGGAATTTTTTAGTTTGCTTCTGCATTTTTACATATAACCGTGCAGTATTATTCAACATGACCCTCACAGAAAAAAATATGTTCGGTGTCCGAAATGACACTCAATTGGGTGTAAACCCCAATTTTTTTAGTGTTTACATCCATTTTTTTAGTGTTTACACCGACTTGGGTGTCATTTCGGACCCCGAACAATATTTTTTGGCTTATATTCTTTATATTTTGTAGACTTTCAAATACTAAGAAATTTCACGTATGAAATAAAATTCGAAAAATTCTAATGCCTTAAATTGCCCAATTGTTCAAAGTCAAAACGGAAACAACCTTTGAACTATGATACCGACCAGTACATGTACTGCTGGCAAAGTACACGTTAACTAATTAGATATTATAAATATTGTATAATGATCTGAAAATGCTAAAAAACTTCCTGATCAGCGTATCTCGCAAAGGGAAGATTACCTTTTTTTCATGGAATTGCCCTATATGCATGTTATTAACCAAATAATATGCTTAAGTACGTACAGAAGGCAACTATAAACGGCAACGGGTGG
Source organism: Trichopria nigra (assembly GCA_030522945.1). Lineage (NCBI taxonomy): Eukaryota > Metazoa > Arthropoda > Insecta > Hymenoptera > Diapriidae > Trichopria > Trichopria nigra. Next base: position 12,679 of record JAPYZR010001684.1, read on the forward strand.
ATTGCATAGTATTTATCGTTACGCATATATGTTTAAAAATTTATACATGTAATTTCAAATTTTAGGACCTTCACATCTAAGATACACTATGTTAGTATTATGATGGAAGACTTGATTAGATATTAAATTGTAAGTTTTTTTTTTAAACACTGTGGCGATCAGGGACTATAATTCTGCAGTAACTTTTTAAATTCAGTATAGTATTCCACATGAAACGGAACTACATTATGTAATGAATTTCGATGCCAACGCACTAAATTATAAATTTAAATTCGATGAAAGCTTTATATTATCGACATCAGGTTCGTGTTCCAATAAAAAATTCATTATTATTTTTATAGATCATTATTGAATCACGAATAAAGTATGTATATACTTTATACAAAGTTTATTAGATTTTATATCAATAGGACATAAAAGTATAAATATGGTACTAAAGTATTCAAATATATGTATATATTAGTTAGAAAATGGCGATGCATATAGCTCCGTGGTAAATGAATAGGTAATATTTGTGGGTTAGGTACGAATAAAGTAACCGTGACGCGAGAGATTTCAGCCATTCAAGGAGACGAAACATTTACATAACATGAGATGCAATAATGTACGTCATGTAAACAGTATATACACCGTATGTAACAATTACGTAATCATTTTATTTATATCATTCTATTGATACTAACGTCATAAAAATGTCGTACAACTAAAATTAGTGTGGGGTGGAAAATTGAAGCTATTCCTAATCATATATTTATGCAACTTTATTAACATTTTCAGATTTTGACGTAATATTTATATAAACTGTACATAACATAAAAGTTCTCACATAATTCTTTAAACTCAATATGGCTGATATTTTTAATATCAAAACCGTTGAAATTTACCTATTTATAAATTTCGCGATCGTTCACTTAAATTTTGGACAAATGACGAGCTTATCGCATTTTTTTTCTGTTCACAGTAAAGAAATAAACAAAGGTTATTACCATCAAATGACCGTAATCGTTATATTTATAGTTTATATTGGATATTTCTAAGGTTATGTATACTTTTTTTATATTAATTTGTTTTAGAAAATATAGTAAGATAGAATCAAAGTTATTAATCAATTATACAGAAACATACGTTGATGTAAGCGAATGTATATACACATAGATGTTTTTGAAGTATATTCCCTCACAGAAAAAAATATGTTCGGTGTCCGAAATGACACCCAATTGGGTGTAAACCCCAATTTTTTTAGTGTTTACACCGACTTGGGTGTCATTTTTAATTCCTTATTTCATTAATATATAATTATTACCTTTCCAAAAATTAATAATTTGTATCATATTGCAAAACCTTACATAAGTATATACGTGACCTTTCACGTGTATTCAAATCTTTGAAAAACTGTATTATTTTTCAAAGCTTCTTTTAAACCATGTTATTTTCATTTTTTATTTAATTCTGTATTGTATACGTAAAATGTTATACTTATAGTAAGACTTCGAAAACCCGGCATCCCCTACGGCTACATTCTAAAACCGAGTCTTTCAACAAGTTTAGTCTGTCTGGGATGTTCGGTGACCTTATTAAAAATTTCACACAAGGATTCAAATACATTTTAAGAACCCGTACAATTTTGTTCAATTTTTTCTGTATTGTACGAATTTTTGACCGAGCCACTATACCTTAAAAGATATTTCAATTGAAATACGCTAATTTTAGTTTTATTTTCCATTAAACTTTTTTTTTTATTTAAGCAATTTTAATCTACTTAAAGATTATGATGCTGGCTATAATGTTTATACATATTTTGTTTACATAAATATAGTCTTAATATAAGTTGTGCGGTGGTAAACTTAAACTTAATGTACTATAGTAGTATGAACTAAAACGAGCGTGAAATTTAATGACAGTGCTGAAATTCATTGCTTTAATTTTAAATAAACACAATCCATATTATCACCAACTTTGTTATTATATAAAATTTGCGTGATGTTTTAAATTTAACTATAGTTAAAACAGTTTGTAATTAAATATAAACAATCCATAAACTGGCACACGTATGCCATCTTAGTAATAACATAAATGCAGTTATATATGTTTATCGCTAAAGTATAGCAATAGTAAATCATTGAAACATCAAGTCTCAGATATCTATTCTAACACTGTATGTGTCATAAATTTGCTGGAACCTTTGAGTATCACATCAATCACATCTCTGCGAATTACACTCACGCCTGGCTCGATCATGTTACTTGCTCGATCGGATTTCCGCAAACATTGTGTATCATATGACACCTTGATAACTTACGAATAGTGAATAATGTGCCTTGAAGCTTTCGTGGTATCTTTCTGTTTCTTTAAAAGTCAATTTATTAATGATAATTTATTAAAAGATATAAGAATATCTATAATATGTAAAAACAATATACGAATTTTCGACGGTGCTCGAAGTTGATCAGAGTTGAACACGGAAAATGAAATATGCCACTAATTATTGATACGTTAAAAAAATGTGGAAGTATGGAAAAGATAATTTTCTGCTGTGATATAAGCATAAAGATTTCATTCAATTATTATTTGGCATCAAGCAGTATCAAACAACTATTATTGGATGTATATTTACATCGGATATTTGGATGTATTGCCCATATTTCTTTCTCATAAATAAAAATTAACGTTTTATAATTTCAAAAATAACTTACTTCTAAAGTACATACAATTAGATATTAATCAAATAATACGTTTATATAAATAGTATATTCTTTAATAGATTTCTTTGAAAAAATTGAATATGTATTAAAGCTAAATAGCATAATCAGATCTTTCGAATACAATAAATTCGATCAAATCAAGATTCTTGCCTGTCCGTGTAAATTAGTACCCCATAAATATTAATTGTGGACCTTTTTACGAACCATTCGTTTTTCCTGTACGCTCATTTAACGCTTCGGAGGACGAACCCGCGATCCGTCATTCGAGGAGGGCGGCCTTGGGGCCAAAGTAGTCGTCGAACTCACGAGCAATTTGCCTCGAACAGAAAGACATGGGCGAACAAGAGGGACAGAGAGATGGCAAGAATGAGAGAGGAAGAAAGAGAGGAAGAATTAAATGGAAAACGAAACAGAAGCCGTGGAGAGTGAGGCACGAGCGATTATATAGTATATAGAGGAGAGTGAGAGAGAGAGAGAGAGAGAAACGGAGACATTTGACTTTCGCCAACTACGACTCGGGCAAACTGAGGAGCCGTTTCTTCTATGCTGTCGGATGAGCAAAAGCCCGAGAGCTGCAGCAAGCGCAAATACTCGAAAGAGGCAGCGATCAAATACCGGGACTTTGGGAGACCCGAACGCGAACTCTCGTCAGAACGAACGAGCGCACGGCAAATACTCGGACCTCACTCTCATTTCACTCCAACAGGACCAGTCGGTGATGTCGACGACGGCTACTGCTGGATCGTCTGTCTATTCGCCTTGTGCGCGTGGCATTGTTGAATCAGCGTCCACTTTTGGTACATGCCACCTAATTATGCTGCCGTACCTCTAAATGCGATTCGCTCGCTGAGTAAATTTGGTTCTGTTTTCAGGCGAACAAATTAGACAAGTACTTCGACACACGGAGAACACTGCGAAAAAACCAAATGGCGATCGCTTTTCTTCCTTATACTCGCTATATGTTCTGAAAGAGCTCTTAAGTTTTATTCACTCGCCATTCTGTAATTAACTCCTCTTAAAAACTTGTTTTTTTTTTAATATCTTTCTTCGTTGCATACATATGTGTGATGGATTTCCACACATTAAGAAGGTGTATTTTGCCAATTCCTGCGGTTACTCTAATGAATGCTTACATATATTAGCACCTTTATTGTTTGTAATCTTCATGACAGCACCTATGAGAAAGTCAGTTGTCTCAGAATTCGCCATGCGCATTATTATAACCCCATCATCCATGAAGAGATTTGTACAACAGTAATGAATATAATAACATAATACCCAGAGAATGAAAAATTGATTTCATCTTCCGAGGAATTTTTTACTGTCTGGCCTGCCTCAACTGTCTCATATATATCTCACGTAAATACCAATAGGTGTTTATATAGCGCCCGATTTGAATTCTCCATTGATATCATAATGTAAACTCTGTTATATAATGGCAATAAGGGAATTGAGATGCTAACTGGTATTACCGTAGGGTTACAGAACAGAGTAAAGGGGGAAGGCATTTGAATATATTTTATGGGTTTAAAAGGAACGGTGATTTCGCAAAACGAATCATGTACTGTTGCTCCAGCAGATGAATATCTATATACCATTCTAAATTAGATCAATTAAAGTATGCTTTCCGAAGCAACTACTGATATTTTAGATACTTATTCTTTTTTAACTCTCCATGAATATTATATCTTTATAGTAGCTCGAGGAGATAACTAGGAGGAGAAATCTGCCTTCTGCCATAATATAAAAATACAACGTCACTTTTTATCGTGATATTCACAATGAAATTGGCATTGTAGTTTTCTTACACTCGTTAGTAGCGTTTAATGTACGTAGATGTAGTAAGGTCACAACCGAAATTATAAGTACCGTTAGACTGTTGTTTCGGCTTGAAAGTAAATATCCAATGTGAATTACGTTTGGTTTGCAGCTCAGCCGTCAATATGAATTCAATTGGAATAGAAGAAACAAAACGATATAAAGTGTCTGTAAAATCAGTCAGGAACATAGTTTTGAAACCTGAAGTGAATTGAAAAGTTAAGAAAAGAAATAAACTCGTCGAGACACATGGAAAACTTAAAGCTCAGTCCTTATATTATGTAGAAAGAGGATATAGATCAAATACTTTTCTAAGATTTTTATCTTGGAATACATTTACATTATCTTAGATTCAAACACCGATCTCGTCAAGTAATATGGCTTTCTAAAGGTGACGACAGATATATGAATGAAAATCAGTTATCCTGCGCTGCTCAACGAAGGGCGAACGAGTTTATTTTCTCAGATGCCCGTCAGTAGAGCGATTCGAAGTACACACGTGTTGTAAAGATATAATGTATATTATATGTAGAAACACAAAAATTTCGCGAACACGTTTATTCGCATATAAATATCCCCTTACCTGACTTCTTCATCCGTGAAACCGCAATTTTCTCCCGAGTGATTCTTTCAATTGCATTTCCAAGTGCAAACCGCTGCTTCGCGAAATGCCGAGGTGGAATCCTTGCACCTCGTCGTCGAGGGATCGTTGCAAACGAGCGAGCGGGTCGCTCGAGATGCGCGGCATTTATGCGGTGGTCCCATAAAATAAATCAAAAACAGTGGATATTACAATGACAATGGGCCACGTAGGCCACATTCTGCATGCTGCGGATGGCGCATTCGATGACATGGGTATATATATACTTACGCCGCGCCGTGTGAAGGGGTTCGCCACGGCCTCGGGTGCGTTTCGCCTCCGAATATATATATATATGTATGATGCGAAATGGCCCACACGTCGTTGCAGCGCGTATGGCATGCACGCAGCGACCGACGTCGACGGTGTCTGGCTCTTGAATTTGAACAAGCTCGGGAGGCGGTCGCGATAATAAACGATCCCACAGCTCGGAAAAATTTGGCTGGTTAGCGAACGCGACAATTTTTAGCACGTTATTGAATTGTCACCAACATTTATGAGCATTTTATTTTATTTTATTTCTTTTTTCTTTCCCCCCTTTACCGATAAACTTCATTATGATTGTTTCGTAACGCAACTGCTATTTTGATCATGAAATACTTCAGGCCATTTTATTAAGCATTTTGATTGGTTTGATGGCACGGAAAATAGTTTCACAAGTAAGCCGCAAGATCCCCTGTGACATTGACAGATTGATATCTCTTTGGTGCACGAGAAACATGTGTATACTAATTCCTTCACCCTTGTGCATTATACATTGGCTTTTCGTACAAGCAGAATCTTTTAAAATTATCGTCTCTACGGATCATTTAAATCCGAACTTTATTTTCGCGGTACAGGTCGAGGTAAAATATGGAATTGTATATAGCGAGTTATCCTGAAAGAACCTTTTACGTCAAGTTGTCGTCATAGGTCATAGGCAGACCTAATAATGAATTAACAAGTCCTACAGATATTTAAAATGATGAATTGAAATACATTTGGTTGGCTATCAGAACCAAGGCAAAGTTTACTTTTCCGAATTTTTGTCGCGCGATAAATTTTAACTCCAATAATTGCCCCAGAGTCACAGGTTTTCCAGATAATCTAACCTAAAAGTAAAAAAGCACGTTTGATTTGCTATATAAGATTTGAAAGTACAATTCTTTTCGTTCAAGATCTATTTTCAAGCTTGAATGAATCACTATATTGTTTCATCTGTTCGTCTGTTGAAATTACCAAGTTTGGCAAAGTCACCTAATACTATAACTAGCATCAGATAAAAACCAGAAAATAGAGACAAATATAACTACCAAGACCTAAATTTCGAATGATTCTTCAGATTCTCCTAGACTTTTGAATCAGATTTCAGATGTTCAATATGGACGATGTTATTAATTGATATTAAAAAAAGTCGTCTGCTCTATTGGCTCTGCCATATTGAATTTTGTATTTCTGACTTCAAATTCCTAATCAGCAAAATTGAAAATCTTTAAAATTATTGAAGTGCTAGGTAATGATTGCAGTGACGAACTTCTTTATTTTCAAAGTTTTTATCTATGCGGTGAAAATTCAAGGCGGTAAAAATTCAACAGATAATATCTCGGATACGAACAAAGATGTTTTCAAATTTCAAAATATATTTCTAAGGATGATCAGAGTTGTATATTGAAATATCTTGTCGATTTTAAATTAAAATACCTCGTCGTTATGTTTCACGACCTTTTAAATATAACTTTTACGTTAGAATAGCTCGTATGCCTGCTGTGCTATTCTGAGGTCAAATTAAAATTAAGCACGTTAAGTTTTAACCTTCGTGAAATAATATAGTTTAGTTCTTATTGGTTTAAAATTTTATCAGACTGTAAAATCAGTGAGGAGATTATAAAATTCAACAATCTCTTTAAAAAAAAAGTACGAACCCCATCTTAAATTTGTGAATAACAATTGTGCGTTATTAATATGAATGTTTTCCATAGCATTTACTGTAACCTTCTTATAAGGAAACTGGCATGAAAATATCACACATAAAAGTGGTGGGTATGTATACATATACTAATCATATATACCACATTCAAGCAGAATTCATCGCGCTCTTTACGCGACTCGGCCGTCGTCGTGGCTTGTAAAACAGACAACCGCTGCGAATTCGGCGCCGTTAAGAGGCGCATTCAATTTCCATGGATTCGACAAATGCTTCAAATTACGATTTCAAATCCCGGTGCTGCCAGTGTCATATACCCAGGAACTCTTTCTCCTGAATCCCCCTGCAACCACGCGAATAGGATTCCACGAAGCGAATGTCTGATAAATGGTTTTGGGAAATTGTAAACACATTAGGTTTTCTTTATCTTATATGGATTCTATATTTATTAGATACGATATGAATGATGATCACAGGAGAAATATCCGGTTTAGGTGTCGTGATTCAATTATTAATGACAATAAGGTTTGAGAGTACTTGAGTAAGAGTAAGTCACTAAGAGTCTTACATGATTTCCGGTGACAATATCTGTCTTGATACATCAAAATTAACAAAAACCGATTTCCCTCTGGAGAAAGTATACAAGTAATAAATGAGGAAGAAATCAATGATCGATCGAACTTAAATAAAAATTGAAGCTTCGTAGAAATATATAAAATAGGAATTATTTAAATTAACCAAATGGAACAAGTTTAACGAGGCTATTTCGAAGGATAACAATGAAATACAAATTAAGCGGAAAACGAGTTGAACGAGATATATGCACTGCACGCATCGCGGAAAATCGAGTAAAACGCAAGCATTTCCACGGAAATCCTCGTGTATCGCAATTCTCCTTAATAATAATAATAATAATAATAATAATAATCATTGAAAGCGAGCATCGTGTATATGTATATAAGGAACCTAAGAAGTTTTCCGCACCGCAGGTACTCGCGTCCCGGCTGCTTGAAGCGATTGTGACGAAAATTAATTGGACGCCGCATCGGCTAATCGGTACTCGGCTTATTCGCTCGGAAAACTCGCGCGTAACCCCCCACCTCCAGCCCATCGAAAGAGGCCAGTGCTTTATGAAAACGTTGCATTACGCGTCTTAGCGCAGGTTCGAGGTCGTTTTTTTTTTTTTTTTTTTTTTTTTTTTTTTTTTTTTTTTTTTTTTTTTTTTTTTTTTTTTTTTTTTTTTGCCTTTTTAAGGAGGAGCTCATCAGGAGGCGGGAGAATCGCGAAGCTAAATGTCGTTACGGGCCTGGCGGAGAGCCAATTGCAAAATGTAAATAGAAAAGGGAGACGACGAGAGAACAAAACAGAGAGAGCATCCCGGTCGCTGGAACGACGAGAGTCCTCGAAGCATGAGAGTAGCGTTGCAAGATGTTTTGTTTGCATTTAATTTATCCCGTTGCTCAATTAGCTTGAAAAATTGAAAACCCTCGGCTCATAAATATTTCGAGCGATATACCGCTCGACATCATTATTCCGCCGCGATACACGCTCTTTAGAGGGAGCTTTCAAGGGTTAACTTGGAATGCTTAAAAAAGTTTTAATTTTTATACCAGTGTGTTATTTCTGGGACTTTCGGAATGTTTACGGTGGCTCTTCCGATAAAGAGAACGTATATAGAAATTGTGATCCATGTAGTATGACGTCGCAATAATAAAGATTTTGTCCTTGCCCGTTTAGTATGTCGTAATCATCATCGTAAATTAATAGTCGCGTTTTCAAGGGGAGCAGGACAAAAGGGTCATTTTTTCATTTCAAAGCAGGACGTAAACATGACATCGTTCATCAAAATCCATTGACGAGATCCCGAACGAATCGAACGTTATGTGTTCGAAATTAAACGCACATTTTGTTTCTGGTGGATCATCAGTCTTACATCGTATTTTGACAGGAAGCCACTTGGCAGCGTGATGTAGTTCGAGGGAGTAAGGTAATTTAAGAAAATTACCCCTCGCATTTCGCTGGCACTTTATCTTCGAATCGTGCGGGACAATGAGCCCGTGAGCGAACTGTGCGTTACACGTGGCATCACGCATCGACTATCACGATACGTACAGCGCCGAGGATGATCTCTAACGAAGCAATAGCATGGTGGGTCTGCGGGTTACAATTTATGGAGGCTTATTGTTTTCGGAGTGATCGTTCGGGCAGGTCCAATTAGGCGGCGGATCGATTCTTCAATGTTCATTGAAAGTTTCGCGATGACGTGTTAAATTCTGCGTAAGTAGAAGCATGATACGAATTTAAGGGAATTCTGCGATCGATTGACGTTCATTTAAAATGGATTACATACACAAAAATCAGGTTAAAAGGAATGATGATTTAGTAATGCTGTCAAGCACACGATATGTGACGTAATCGTGTAGGATTACATCAACACGAAATTACCCAAGGAGCACTTACATATATGTCTATATATGGCTCCCGTCCATTGAATGACCATAGTTATCGTACGTTAATCGTTCGTGGTACATATATACCTATATGGTACTGGTCTGTGTCGCATTGACATATACTTTCGTCCCTAAACAAATTTGTAAAATTATGAAAACCAGATGTCCTTGGTCCGTCCAATTTACGTCCTTAATACGCGAATGATATGATATGACACGGCTCAACACGGTTCGACTGATATTTGTCATGATTATCCGATTAGTAACGCCCATTTCGGACGGCAGTTTGTGTAACGTTTCTACGTAAATCTAAATATTCTAATGTTAATAAAGCCGTTTACGTTGATCATCGATTAATGAGCCAACAAGCCGTAAAATGAACACATAAAAACTCAGCGCACACGCCCATAACTTAGCTTTGAAAGGAGTCAGCGAACTGTAAAACATACATGAGCCATCGCTATCTTGATTTCGCAAGTAATCGTTTATGCATTTTGATTCCGTTTGGTATCACGATTACTACTGTATAGTATACTATAAAATATGCACGATCGAATGGGGAAATATGGATATTGTAACCATCAATTTTCCATGCAAATCTCAATAATATTAATTGAATCGGTGAAAACTAACACTATATACTTAATTGTCGGTATATACCACGACACATCACTTCTGACATGATCGTTTACAAATAGTATGAAATATTTATTATTGCGGGTAATTTTTAGGATGGAAACAGCCTTGCAGATTATTTTATTGAGCATTTGGTAGTACACGAATGAAATATACTTTGAACTGAATAGGTGTAATGCTCGGTGAAGGTGGAATAGTTCCATGAGTTCCATGATGTACTATCGAGCAGTAATACTCCATCTACGGTAATAAGCATCTTACGAAACTCCGAGCGACGAAAACGTGATCCCTTTGCGGAGGAGATACTCGAAACGCACCAGCGTTTCCTGCGTAAGCCTGTACGATACGAGTACACACAGAGTATGTCCGGTGGGAGGACGAGGGCGGGATGGTGTTGGTACATCGGAAAAGCAGAGTCCGTTGACCGGGCGATGCTTCGACGTCGCACACGGTTTCGAGTTTCGCGTGTGGGCAAGCAAGAGGCTAATATACGTCTCTTTATATATATATCTTCGTCCCTTTTGCACCTACGCTCTTCCTTTCGAGGCGTAAACGACCTTGTCTCTGGCTACTGTTCCGAGTTTGCGATATTAGTTCTCGGATTGCTACCCATGAAGCGCGTATCGTGTCGGTATGAATTACTTTGTTTCGCGATTCGCGTACGTGAAATAGATACGTTTATTTTTAAATGTTATTATTTAACGTATACTTTTGGTTGGATTTCACATAAACGACAAGAGGAATTAGAAACACTTCTGTGCTGAAGTTATAAAATTGGACGAATGACGTGTTATCACAAAAATTGCAAGTTTAAAGATATAAGGACAGGAAGATCTTTCAAAGCACGAGTAAAAAATCCGTCGTATTTGGATAAAATGTGAGATACGGAATTTTTATAGTTGCTGATCTCGAATTCGCATTACAATGAAAACTAAAAATCCGGCGAGTTAAGGTAGATGTATGAGGAGAGGGGAGAATTGATCGCACACTGGGTGGCCCACGCCGTACTATACCTATAAGGAGATGTCTGTTGATGGAATGCATTCTTGAATTTGTCTGACTTTTGCCCGATTAATGTTTTGATATAAAAATGAACACTATGTAGTTGATAATGGAGATACATACTCAAAAGTGCGGATTTATACAGAAATATCATGGCAATATCAATCAAAAAATAAAATACATATATATATATACCTATAATATATATGTATATATATATATAGGTTCGAAAATCCCGAAAATCAAAATTAAAAATAATCGATTTCCGAAATGTTAATATACCGCATGCTCAAAAAACCGAATGACTAAATTAGTTTGCGGTAATAAATTCTGGTCAGATGGAGTCACGATAACATGAAGATTCGATGTTCTTAAATAAAACTATTATTTTTACTCCAAAGCCACCATATAGATGTCTGATGGGTATTAAACAGTAAATTTCTCTTATAATGTAAACCAATTTTCGAACTTGAACCTGCCAGAAACTTGAACCGATAGAAATGTTGAACCTTTTTTGAAATATGAACCTTTGTGATTTTCTAATCACTCCGAACTTTTCGTGTTTCTTGGACTGTTCGAAATTTTCGATATTTTGGAATTTTACTATTTCGGAATTTTAGCTTTGGGAAATTTACTGTTAAAATTTTATTCTTTGGTACATTTGGACTTATTTGCAATACAATTTCGGGTAATGAGCCCAGTTCCCGAAGCTCCTGCCCATATATATGTTTTAAAAAAGTCTAAATAGGTTTCTAAAATCTAATCCACTTCTTTATCGTAATTGATTTTCATCCATTTTTCCTTCTCACCTGACATTAAAGACAGCGACGTATTTGTTTTCACGAGAAAATAACACCAGTTAATGGCCACTTTTGCTGGACTCCATTACTTTTTAATTAACTGGTGTTATTTTCTACTAGAGAATTGGACAAAAATTAGTGAAATGCACATTCGCTTATATACCATTTGGAACTTTGAACCATTCAAAAATCTATTGTTCTGAATTTTCATTTTCGGTATGTTGGAATCCACCAAAAATTGTAATTATTTGTAATCGAACAGGTTAAAATATTTATAATAAATCGTTAAATGAAGAAAATATATTTTAATTCGTAAGTATTAAAGTGATAAAAGCTTGTAATCATACTTCGATTCATTGAAAAAATGTTGACAATACAAAGATCTTATCGAGGCGACACTGCAATGTATTAGCTATCCAATCACGATGTGTCAAACAGACAAAACAAGTCGCCGATATGCTATGTTCTCCATAGAATTCCCTATGTGACGCACATTTGTGCAACCAGTACGATCAGTGCAAATTAACGCACGTTTATACAATTATCCGACGCGTCTTTTGACGAGGTTATTGACGCTATTCAGCAAACATGGGACGAGTGCCGAAATGTCAAAGCGATTTATTCTTGTCCATTTTGAATACATTGTCATTATTTTTGCGTATATGAATTGCAAACCCTACTTTAGAAAATATTCTTAAAACTGTACAACTCAACGATATATTTTATTTTCACACAATTTGACACCACAAATATTCAAAACTATCTACCATATAAAATAGTGTACCCATTAATATCTAGGATAATGATTGTTATTATGATCTGTGTATTTCATTGAAGCACCAAAGAGGTTATTAAAGCTCCTACTTAAGTGATTAGATGTATTCTTAAATTATGCTAATTTTCGTTTCGCTACTGACTCTGTTTTTTCCTCGTTTAATCGCCGAAACACATAAGCGCCTCAAGTGACAATTGTACACGTTAAACCGTGAAGAAGCTATTGTAAACTTCGCGTAATAGACTGGCACTGTCGATAATATAAACAAAATATTGAATGCGCATTCCTTGGCGAACGCCAACAGATGCCGCAATGGGTTCGCCTTTTGACATGTATATTATGTGATTCTTATATTTATTTTATAAGTTTTGACAGTTTTGTTGCATATAGTAATTATACATTTAATTCACTCATATATCAGGAGAATAATAAGGAATCTATAAAATTTTCCTTCTCTTTATGAGTTAGTGTTCAGTTTTTTTTTTTTTTTTTTATTTACATTATTTCATTTAATAAATCAATTCCTTCCACCTTTCTGCCAAACCAGATTCAAATCAATGTCCATTGAACGGAAACTTTTGCAAAAAGTAAAAAAAAATGGGTTAATGTCTTTATAGAAAAATTGCACATTTTTATAGATTTAACAATTTTAATTTTGATAACTACAAATCTGGAATAATATTGACAATAGTTGGATAATAATTGGATAACATTTGGATAATAATCGAAAATAGCACCTTGCAAAAATTAATAAATTATTTCATACTTTCTAAATCAGCCCAAGTTGTCCCCCAAATCGATGCTCACATAATTGCAATACTGGATATATAATAGGAGGAATTCCATATACGGGAATATATATTAATCATACAAAGTAAGGAAGATATATGCAGACAGTAAACTGTTTTAGAGCGAGAGCAGGAAGTAAGCGAAGAAGAAATGGAGATCATTCAGCACTGAATGAGTTAGGATGCGAAACGGGCTACAGTGTAATAAGGAAAAGTGATGAATATTTAAAAAGGCGAAAATCAAAGCTATTAATTAAAGAAATAAATTAGCTGAAATGAAAACTATATAAGGAAAGAAAGAATCGTATAAAAAAAAAAAAAAAAAAAAAAAAAAAAAAAAAAAAAAAAAAAAAAAAAAGTGAGTTATTTAAAAAAAAAAAACCATTAAAAACAAAAAAATGTATAAAAAAATAAAAATTTACGAATGTGTACATTATATATATATATATATATATATATATATTTTTTTTTATTGCTTCGCAACGTTATAAGGACGGGGAATCCCCTATACTGTTCCTATATTGTCGCTATACAATAGGGAGCGGAGAGGGTGGAGGGGAGGTGGCGCATGATGTATACCGCTATGTATATGGGACTCCCGCGAAAATACAAACCTAACCTAACCGTCACAATACTGTCTAAAAAGCATTATTTTTGCGTGGATTTGGGTTCCACATCGTGTAACATGTATGTCCTGGAACTATCGGTAATTTACGTAAAAATTTCCAGGATAGTCCTGGTAGTACACACCAGATAAAAAACCAAGAAAAATATATATTTGATTAATTATTGGAAGGATCAAGGAAATTACTCAGCAAACACAATTATCAATAAGTATAACACAAGAACAAGTTATAATTATCTAACAAATAATAAACATCATGGTTATTTCTTACATAAATGTTGCATTGAAGTTACGTAACTTTTTTACATTTTCGTCGACTGAGATTTATATTTATTAGATTAAATTTGCAGTTCATTCCAGAGAATTTCCATGCGATTCAAAACCAAGATCGTGAATTTCTTTTTTTTGGCATTGCAGAATGACTTAATAGCGCTCGAGTTTATTATAATGGAACCATTTCTAATTGACGTTATATTAACGGGACTGAAAAGCAGGAAGAAAATTTCAATGTAAGTTTCGAGTTGGATCATGTAAAAAATATAATTATTTCATACTGTTTCCGAATGCGACTGAATTGGGTCGTAATCACCGGTTTAACTCGGAGTACTGGCGATTATTCGACCTAATTCGGATTTTCTTAATGGATTTATCCTTTTTCAACTAATAAAACGCTGATGTATGAGCGATTTTATAGCCCATTATAAAAACTAAGAAATAACTATGTATAAATATACATATATAACAATTTTGTTACGATAATTCGAAATACTTATTATTCGCCATTAAGTCCAAATCTTCCTTATTACTTTTCTTAGAGAATAGCTGAAAACTCCTGTGATGTTCGGCCAATTCCGATAAACGACTAACCTGTTTTCACGGATCACTACAACTACTCATATCTGTACTGGGAGCAAGTCATAGTCGATGAAATTTGCTTTCGAAACACGTTTCGATTAAAAACTGATTATATTTTGACTATACATATTTTGTCACTATTGACAATTCAAAATATCCATTTTCTACAATAAATAAATTAATAATACTTCTTGTCCGTGTATCATTCCACAAGTGGAAAGTCTTCAATGTAAAAAATGCTTGTTGGTATTACGGACCATGGTAACATTAATGAAAAAATAAGTAACGTTATCCATTTGCTACGTTTCCAAAATGACACATTTCTACATATTGATCATTCTGCACACATGTCGTCATTAATCTGCAACAAGTCTGGTACCCGATAATTAAGGCAACGTGATCAATTAACGGACACCGCTTAATCAACTAAACTTGATATTTAAGACGTGAAATGTCTGTCACAGCGTTCTTGGTGTGCATGCACGAGCCTTTCGGCTTCCCCTCTCCGTTCATTTCGTTGTTCTTCGTTATTCCCTACTGTTATACTCTGTATATGAGTTTGTGCGTGCCTCGATTTCTCGATCGAGCTCCGGTGGCCACGTAATACGCGAACACGAGAAGCGTGATACTTCGGCGCTCGGCAGTGCGCCATCATCGCTTCCGGAGTCGTCTGATATTTTTACGGTCGCGTAACACGTTTCGTCAAAAGTGACGTAATGCTCACCGAGACTCGAGACCAGGCCCGAAAAAAAAATAATTCAGGAAAAAATGACGCAATTTGTAAATCACTAAAATCTATTCGTTCCGTACATTACGTTCAATTCGAATGTGTGATCAGGTGACTCACTTTTTTTAACCTGTCTATTTTACAGAATTTTATTTTATATACATAAGTACATATACATATATTTTCATATATATAGATACATCACCATGGCCGACAATGTTAATGAAAGGACAAGGAAATAACGTCCCTGAATAAAATAACACGATTGAGTGTTTTTTAATTATAGAGCCATTGCACGTTTGAAAGTATACGAATCACAGCGTATTTTCACGAGAGAAACTGATCTCTGTACGAGTTTTCAATCATATAACTTGTCAAATTTCATGAATTAATATCAAGCAATATTATTCTATAAAACAAAATTGATTTGATTATTTTTCAACGATATATATATCAGAATGAACTTTCAAAAGTTGTAGTGATGTTCAGTATTGGGAACAGCAAAATGTTTTATTTTGTTTAGTGACATTACTTCCTTCGTTCTTCGTCAATAACGAAATCTAATTCTTCATTGTGATTAAAAGAAACGAGTATATTTGTGTGTACCTGTGTACATGCGTATACTTTTGTAACTATATAATAAGTTACATCAATTTAAACGGATAGGAAACGAATAGATTGCACATTTTGGAGTTACTATCACTTTACACATGCTTTAGCGCACATTAAGAAAAATTAAAATACACTGCCATTATACATATATTGCGATTAACACTAATCTTCATTCGCAGTAAGGCAGCTGTGTGCATACCATTTTTAAAGATTAATAATATAATTGGGATTTTCTGAAATTAAAAGGTTTCTTATTGATCCACAAGTCTCAGGACCACCTCTTGGCAAATACTCAAAGGATAACAAAATATTGCAAAACGAGGATACTTTATATTCATTAATAATGACGTCATTGGACGTCTGTGATTCGGTCAATTGGCGTACATTCGTCTAGGAAGTAGTCCATTCGTAAATTAACGAAAATGGGACGAACGTTGGACGATCGATTCCATTAATCCAGTTTTTATTCATTACAAAACCTATTTATGTTTACATCCATTGTACGTAATTTAAAATGTGATTTTCTCATAATTGAATAAATTTGGACAAATTAATTGCATCAATTGATGCGTTGATCATTTTATTTCTGGGCAGACATATATTTCCTTGCATATATTTTTTAGCGCTACTCCGTATTTCCTCGAGAGTACAATTTTATGTCTAAAATACTGCAATGTATCAATGACTGTGCTCTTTCCTGCATACCATTAAACAGTAATGGGATGTAATTAAGTATCATTTTGTCAGATAGGAATTAAACTGTACTGGTTTTTGTGCCTCGGAAAAATATCACTTGCGTATAATTATTTTACTATTAAAATGTAAATCAAGAAACATGCAGTGCATCGTAACATATATAAACAAAAAAAAAAAAAAAAAAAAGAAAAAGAGAGAGATTCCGTTAATTTGAACACGCGTCATTAGTCGCTGCAACTTGTACGAGGTGACCTTAACGTTTTCTGCATTTATATATATATACTTTCTTTCACAGGACTCCGGCGACCTTTCGATAATCGATACTCGATACTGATATCCTTGTGTGCTCGGCGTTACGCATATGTGGTCGGATGCGCGCTCCTGTGAGATCGGAGGACGATGCAGGAAGAAAAAGGACAATGAAGTGGTTTCGGTCGAACTTGTCCCCCTGGTGCATACACTTGCCTTTAGCTGCAGGTTTTATCGGGGTATACTATGTGGCAGACCGGAGACACGGTGGGTGCCCCAGGTCGTAGTGTCGCGTACGACGCCGCCGCTGCCACCCGCGCCACGCCGTCGAGGGCGTCGTCGGGTACCGTGACTGAATTGAATTTACTCATACGAACACCGACACCGAGAACGGGTATCTCCTCGTCTTGCGGCGAACGAGCCGGTGGATGACACATAGTGCGTGAGCGAAACACCCGTAGAAAGATACAATAAATAGAGACAGAATTGGAGAGGGAGATAGAGAGATAGAGAGGAAGAACGCTTCGAATTTAGAACGAGACGGCATCTGAGTCATTATTTACTGACGTGAATAGGAATTAGAAAATTAATTATACCGAATAAAAGAATTCATTCATTCGTATATGTTACGCGTTATTAAAAGGCAATGATCAACAAACCATCAAATGGAAAAGGTGAGACAACATATTCATAAATACGTTCATAAAATTAGTGTAATAGACGGATATTGAACGCAGACAATTATCCACTTATCAGTCTTTTGTCATTTGTGTGTTGTATTTGTTTCATAGGTGTGCTCGAAAAGGTTACTATCAAAATACGAATACAAGAAACAATTAACCCAAGTTTGTAGCTCCATGATCACCAGGTCAAAATAAAGTCATCAAGTAAAGCGATCTTAGCGGATTCAATACAAATTACCCTCATTGAAGTGCATGGCACCCACTGGTGATGAGGAAAGAGATTTGTCTTCTATTTGGCAATTATTTAAGTACTGAAAGCTTTGAACTATTTTATCATCAGTTAATGTTCCTATATTTTTAGGCACTCTTCAAAATTCCGTGGCCTAACGTGAGTTTTTCCTAATAGGAAATCTAAATATGGCACCAAGTTTGATTTAATGATTTTTACTAAATTTCACGAGTTTCAGAAAATCTTTTCCGCCAGACTGTATCCGTCATTTTGCATTTCATATAATGGTTTTCACTAAATATTAAAAGTTATGTAATTGTTAAGAATAAGTATTTTTGAGGAATTCACATTTTACCGAATTTGATAACATTTCTGAAATTTTGGGGACGTTACGATCAAATGAGATACAAAAATTAATTTTAAAAATTAAATCGTCCGTGTACCATTGTACTATTGAACATCAACACCACTGTACATGGTTTCAATATAATACCAATGCTATAATTGCCCAAAAAAATTGATGAACACAAATATTCCAAAATTTCTCGTCAATTATTTTCCAACCTTTTTGACCGCTGAACCTTCAAGAGCAACTCTGAAAATATTAAAATACGGCAGATGTCAAAATTGTTTAAAGCTTTCGTTCTTGAGCGTTAATGGGTTAACTAATTGTGATTTCTCCAACTGGTAAAATAAATATTACCAAAGTTACTTACTGGACAAATTTTACTCAGCGTCGCTTGCTCAATTATTTTTATTTCATGCGTCAACCTGAATTCGCGTCATATTTCTTTTCAGCGTATTATATTTGTTTGTATGTTGCATATAGACGTGACAGTCATGTACGTACTTGATGGGACCTATTTATCAGTACAATAACCATATTAGTACAGCCGTATATCCATAGCTACTGTAGCCATGCTTTTTTGTACGTGGTCTTAAGCAAATAAATGTTTGAAAACGTCACCTATTAATCGTCCTTTTTTTATATGAATTTTGAAATTTCGTATAGAGCATCGGGTTTCCCGTGTTTTAATTCATTTGGACTCTTTAAAATTCATTGTATTATTCATGCTTATGCCAATAAGCATCGCGGTAATAAATAGCGTAAACTCGAGTGATAAAAATCAACAAGAAGCTACCGGAATGAGACGTAGAGAAAGTGTGAGAGAGATAGATAGAGAGAAGAATTCATAGCAGATGTAAGGGCTAATGACGTTAACTGTGTGCGAGCAGCGACCAGCCCTCAACTTCGTCCAGGAATTGTGCGCGGAAAACCTTGGTCAGCGAGAGACGGAGTAACACCGAGGCGCATAACTCAGTTTGTTTTAGGTATGTACCCTGGAATCCGAGCATACCGTTATTGCTTCGCTGCTGCTATAAATTCATAAACTACGACTTCGAAACTCGCGACCACCCATCTACTCGGCGCAACCTGCGTAAACTTCCTTCGGTTCGAGCTGCTCGACGACGAGGACGACGACGACGATGACGACGATGACGACGATGACGACGATGACGATGAAGCCGGGAGGCGTACTCAAGTTGGAGGCCAGAGCCTCGATAAATTCACCTGCATTTAGTTACGACAAGAAACTCCGGGGGTTTCAAGCCAACAACCCCACCCCCCAAAACCCCCCCACCCGCCCACTGCTACTTCACCGTTGCTCGCCGCCTCCGCATTCGGGATCAGGCTCCTTCTTGCCGCTTCGAGATTGTATGAATATCGGAATACTCGGAGAGGTCCCTCCGGTTTCTCCATAGTGAGGGATTTTAAATTCAATTTTAAAATGCTTCGTTAAAAAACCAGCTAATTGTTGTGAATTGTAAATTTGTCACGATGTCATTGAACGGCACCGCGGATATTTATGCCATTGTTTTCTAATTGCAAAACACGTTTAAAAGTTTAATAAATCTGTTGTTTATTTTAACCTTTTTAATTTCAGTAATTAAAATTGGTCATAATGTGTGTAATCATATTTTATGTATAATTGGCATACAAATTTTCATGTTCGTTACAATTATAACTCCTAATGCATATTTTTATTTTACACTGCACAACTGTTGTGTGATAGATCTGCAAAAATGTGACATTGACACCAATTACGTTGCACAATTTTCGACGTAAAACCAATTGCTCCTGACTAAAAACTACAAATTGGTTTCTACGTTCAATGAACGTCCAGTTTTTGTTCGTAAGAAAACCTAGTTATGTTTGCGTCATTGTACATCCATTATACATACATCCATTGGATGTTCATTGTACGTGCAGCAACGTAAATTGGACATCTAATGATGGTGTTGTATATTTGATTTGGGGGTACGATGGACCTATACTTCTTCTATTTGGGCTAATATGTCATAAATATAGAAGTAATTGCATTAATTTTGTTTCGTCGTAAATATATGCGAAATTTGGCAAAAAGCACAAATTTGGACACATACAACCTGATTTTTTACAAAATAAAGTGCGATGTAGTGGGAAAATCCTGGTGGCAGAATTAAAAATAATACTTCGCGTATCGATGGCAAATGAAAGTAATGCTTTGTCGGACAGAGTAATGAATGGCAAAGGCTTTTATAGATCAATGGTAGGCAGTTGTTTGGTAATGTTCTGAAAGTTAAAGTTTAAGTTAGAAACAGGCTGAAAACAATTGTTGAATAATATGTGATAAATACGAATTTCTAATTACAAAAAATTCTTGTGCTTTTTTATCGCAACTAAATCTTTATCGATGTTCGATAAAGAAGTAACCAACAGTCTACTATGATGAGCTTTGGTAAATAGAACAACGTAATACGTGAATCATTTCTCTAGAGACCAGTTCTGTATGATTTCGTATCCAACGAAACGAAAGATATTCATCGGGTGATAGATAAACCATGAAATAATGGTAGTCTAAATGATGGATGGAAATCGTACGTGAACCTCGTTTAGTTTGATTATGTAGCAAAACTTATCAAAAATCTAGAGAATGTTTTCTATAGAATTTGATTATATTTTGAGTTTAATATATATGCATCGTATTCCCTTTCAGTTTTTTCTATAAAAACTTTTAATAATTTCATCCTATTATAACAATCATCTTGGCGACTATTGCTTTAAACCATATTATGTCTTTCTTTTTCAAAACTGTCGACCAAGTGATGGTTATAAGATTACATAAACATGTCTATCCATCTTGTTATCTATTACTCTTTGAATTGTTTCCATTAGCATCGACATGCATGCAACTTGCATAATTTTTTATCACTTTACACCCCTAATCACTTGGACAAGTCGTTGAAATTAGAAAAAAAGGTTCAGGACAAAAATATCGAGACAACAGCACGGTTCTCGATATTTAAACTTTCCGTTCACGCCTCGCATTTAAGAGAAATGCGAAAGGGTTATTTTCAAGCAGCACGTAGTGAGTGGCGCGTGCGTCTTTCCTGTTGGACACCATCGATTCAACTTTCTTCATTTTCTTCTTCTTATTTTTATTTAGCAGTCACAGCGT
The DNA here is from genome assembly GCA_030522945.1 of Trichopria nigra. Classification (NCBI taxonomy): domain Eukaryota; kingdom Metazoa; phylum Arthropoda; class Insecta; order Hymenoptera; family Diapriidae; genus Trichopria; species Trichopria nigra. Next base: position 34,369 of record JAPYZR010001684.1, read on the forward strand.
TCGCGGCTCGCGTCGTTGTACTTGGCGGTACGTGTCCGATCCGCGATAATAATTACTCAGTATTAAATTAATTCTGAGGGCCACGTGGCGACGATCGGGACGTGTTTCGTGCACACGGCGCCTATTCTTCGCGCATTCGAATTTCAAGGCAGACGCCGCCGTCGACTACCACGTTGCATCGATTTCATGAATATTTAATGGCAACTTGTGTGCAGCGCGCGACCAAACTTCCTGTCGGACTTTTCCACTTTTCTTCGATTCCGCACTGCCTAATGTACCGTTGCTTGCTGACTCAAGCGAGTTGATAAACGTGCCGATAATACGTATGCATTTTTTCGGTTTTCCAAATGACGAACGATTAATGGAATAAAAAGCAGCCGGCAATACTGCTCAATTAACAGTAACTACATGCACTACCCATAATAACACGTATAGAAACGTATCTAAAATGTCTATACTTCTAAATAATTTGTTAAAGAATTATAATTACTTCCATTTTTCCTAAAAAAAAAAGATAAAAGGAAAAGGAGCGAAATGTAGAAGTAGAAATATGTGTATGCGTACAAGTGCTAAAAACAATAATATTTAAGGAAAGGCTTAATGTCTACTCTGTATGTCGTAATTAGCACATCTGAACTGTCAGCACAACCGGCGGTGCAGCGCCGTGGTAGCGGCACACGTGTTTTCCCTGGTCCATGGCCTCGATGACGCAGGAAATATAATACACTGCAACGAGTCAGGGTTTCGTATATAGTGGCCGAGGTTTTGCTGCGGTTTGCTTCGCAACGAGCCGTGATGGATTGTCAAAGTGTTGACTTACTCTCGCGAGTGTAATAGTCATTGCTCTCGTAAGATCACCTTTACATTATCTTTCCTGCCTACAATTCTCGAGTCCCAAGCCTTTATTTATAATTAATTTCATCCAATCGAGCATTTTTGAATATTGAAAAGTATACTTATACAGAGTTATGTCAAACCCATCTTCTGTAGTTTCTCCTTAGAGCAACACTAGTCGATTTCCAGAAAAATTAGAGAAAGATCCATCACCAGAAAAAAGAAACTATGCATTGTTTGGTGAAAATGGTAGTTTCGTGTTCAACATCAATGAAAGTAGACGTATAGCAAAGCACATGTTTCTTATATCGGCATTCGTGTCATAATACCTATTCGCTCTTTCATAAAGTGAAAATGAATTTCAATAATGAAGATCCAAAGGGTGGAACGCCATTCTCCTCATGCGATTCCGATACGCGACGATTCATTTCTCCGCGTGATCGTAACCCACTTCTCTTGCGCTCCATCGAATGGTGGTGTTGGCGTCGCAGTAATTTCCACGAGCATGGTCCTCAAAAATACAGGAAACGAACGACAGAAAGATAATAAGAGGCGCTCGTCGACGAAAGCGAGAAAAGACGAGAGACAGTAGGTAGGATAGGGGCGGGAGAGAAAATGGAGTAGTTAGGAAAGCCAGAAGACGAGACAAGCGGAAAGTCTAGGCAGATGTACGAGACGAGGTGGCTGTGACAGCCTGGAAATTACTACTCGACGATGCGTATCTCTCCTCGGATGTTCCACGTTCCACTCCGTTCCGCGGTTGAGTCGCGCTATGCCTTGTTCCGTCGCACCTCCTCCTTCCTATATACCCGTCGTAACGTGTTACGCGACAAGGCGTTGCTTGAAGAGAGCGAGAGAAAGAAAGAGGGTGATTTCTCTCTCTCTATCTATCTCTCCGAAATATCTCCATCTCTCTCGCTCGCTCAGCTGAACAGGGAAATTACATTTCGGCCGCGCGAGCGGTACCTTTCGTTTGCCTCCTGCCACTTGGATCCTTGGATCGCGAGGCAAACTCGGCTTTATTAACGCCGATAGGATCTCTCTCTAACTCAATTCTGACTCGACGACGAGGCTTTCCAGTAATCGAGGAGTAACGTCGAACTGCGCGCGCGAGTAGGCGGCGAATGAGCGTCGAACTAAAGACGCGAATCTCTGCGAAATTAGTCTTTCTTTATAGACGCCGTTTAAGAAGAGTTTAAGCCATTTTAAGAGGATAACAGATAAAGAAGGATGAAGGTGTTAGATGACCTAAAGACAGACAGACAGAGAGAGATAGAGAGAGTAAGCAAATTCATTCTTCAATTTTTTCCATTTGTCTTTTGCAAGGAACAACCAAAAACAATGATTGCAACATGTGATGACTTATTATAGTGTTAGACTTAAAATAAATAACCCTGAGGGATCTAAACTGTAATCCGAGTGGTTTTGAATCAGTTCTCATGTTTGAACTTTTACCTTTGTTGTCCTCCCGCGATAAAATAATCCTTTTCCTACATAAAAACCACGATACTCGTATACTCCAGTCAACAATTCTTTTAAATAAGTGTTTTCTTCGCCGTGCAATAGGAATTGACATGTACATGACAAAGAATGTTCTGAAAACTGTTACGTGTTCGTAAGAGCGTCAGTCAAACATGGCAAAATGGGTGGACGGGATGGTCGGTGGGTATTTCGGACGTCGGGAGCAAACGTGGGTCGACATGGTCACTGCTACCGGATTTCACCCCTGGCTACACTTTTAGAATCTCCCTCTCGTACGGGTCTCGAGTTCGCTATTCGATCCGCGCCGCGATATGGCCGGCATGTTATCGCAACTCGACCGGAATTCATCTCGCATCTCCGAATCTCACGTACCGACGTCTGCTCTGCGCGACTTGCGTAAGAGGCGACAAAAAGAACCGACAAGACGAAATAGGCAGAGAGGACGAAAAGCCGGGATTCGTTGCTTTCGTTCGTTCGTTCGTCGATTACTGGAGGTAAACGGCTGTCATCGTCGAAGACTACAATTTCGTATCGAGTACGGCTTTATCGGAATCACAACTGCTATACGGTAATAGTAGTTTTTGTTAGTTTTTCAATTTCAAGAATTGACTTGTCCGAAACTGCTATGTGTTTCATTGTTGTTTTTCCAACCGTATCATAGTTGACACAAGCATTCTCCTTATTGACACAGTCATTTTATATTTCTATGAATAACATACTATCGTATAGTTAGGTTGCTCCAACAATAATTTTTTTCCTTTAAGACTTGTAGTGGTATGCTTTATTTACATTTCCGGTAAAAGTGGAATCCGCATGTAAGTGTTAAATTGATCAGCAAGAAATGAGGATCTACTCGATGCTGAATGCTCTAATGAATAGGAAATCGATCAAATACATCACTGACAATAATAACCGCTATATTTTCAGGTATCGTGAGATGGTTAATTCCTATACACATGAATTATCAAATACACGGTTAACATCGTATGAATGACCAGCAATAATATGCAGAATAATAGATTTCATTACAACTAGAATAAACTATAAATAAGTGGAGATCTTGCTGATAACACTAAACTATGATGAATTTGAACTACAGATATTCGTGGGATGCATCCACTAGATACTCAAACAATCATATCAAAATAATATATTAAGTTTCTCAACAAAATATATATATTAAGTTTGAAATTACAATAGAAAAGTATGAAAGGAATACATAGTTGAAATATAGTCTCAAAACAAATATTATTACCCAAATAGCACTAAAACGTCCATTGTAATAATGGACGCTATAATCCACAAAAACTGTACCAGTTGCCATTTATAGACGAATAGACGTCTTGTGGGTAAATAATAATCATTCATTGAGCGGAACTACAATTAATGAAAAACAAGGCTTTTAAAAATGTTACTATTGTGTCGCCTTAATATTAATAGAATCTTACGATTTCCTTATATAAAAGTTATATAAAAGTTTTGCTAAACAAGAAGCCCTTTATTGACGTCCTATTATTTTTACACATTTTTCCAAAGCACTGCACTATTTTAAAACATATATATATGTTGACATTTTTCATAATAAAAAATAATATATCGTACCTTTAATAGTAGCATAAACCCTAATAAAGTCAGGATGATATCGAATGACCAGGGTGTCGCACACGTATCGGGTGCCTCTGACAATCTGAAAACGCAGCGGATGAAGGCACCCGCAATATTGTCTTCGGAAATTGGAATGAAAATAAATATTCGCAATTCAAAGCAAGCCAAGCCACTTTTCAAGTTTTTTTTTACGTCGATTGACGCGCAAGAGGACTCGACATTGCAGCGCTGTCTCCTTGTCTGCAGGTCGTCTACGCGGAACAATCGCCATTCACTTGTCATGCTAATCGTTCGCACGAGCGACTCAACTTTATGCTTTGACGTATTGAATCGCCTCTCGTCCTAGACGTTTGCGCACTTCTCATTTTACCATACACTTTTACTTTTAATTGTAAAAAGGGGCAAGAGTCTTGCGAGGATAATCTCGATAACAAACATGAGTTTAGGGAGGATTATGATGCGTGCGTCAACATGGCGAATAATGTCAGTAGTTACATATATATTTAATTTGCAGAAAAAATGTCAGTGCAGAGATTGAAAATACCAGTACTCCAAGCGTAATGTAAATGGCATAATACGCACACACATATAGAATTTAATGTAGATATACATTGACTATGCCACAAACGCAGCTCTGGGCATCCATTGGACTTTCACGAAGAGTCCAATTTTCATCCGTTCGTCCAGTGGACATATATTGGGTGTCAAGATATGCACGAATAATGTCCAGTTTTTGTACATAAGACAACCTCCAATGAGAGTATATAATAGAGAATAAGACAAGTTTATGGATATTTTTTTGTGCTCCATTACTTTTAGTGTTTTCTATTACGGTTTTATTGCGTACATAAGTCAATTCAATAGAATTGGACTGGAAATGGTATTGAAATTAAATATGTATAATAGTATATTACCTAATAGGGATGTAAAGAGTATATACTTTTACGCGCGAGTTATAAATCCCACTTTTTGTATTTGGTATACATAACAGTTGACTTTACGCACACAATTAAAAGGAAATATATTTCATGTAAAGAAAAGTGTAAGTCCATTAAAATTTACGTATTTATATCAAATTGTTATGAAATAAATATATTTTAATGTGATTGCTTACCATATTGCTTCCGTTATTTCTTATTTAATTTCGTGCACTTTTTCCCTAGTAGTAAATAAGACCAGTTTATGGCCATATTTTCTGGACTCCATTATTTTTAACATATAGAGGCCAGAAAAATTGTTTGTCAGGGAGCTTGACAATTCTTTTAGTTTTACTATTTAGTACGTTCGTAGATGAGAAAACCGCAATAAGCTATATATGATAACACAGTGCGTGATAGTATCGCCAACTAATGGATAAAATCCACAGTTAAATGTTGAGTTAAGTATATAGAAATATAACGTGTAGAGTCAATTTGAATGCAAAACTGAAAACCTTTGACTAGTGCCCTTTTTTTTCTTTCAATTATTTTGTTAGCAAATAAAGTACATTCTGTAGTGGACGAAAAATGACGAATCTTTTGTTTACATCCAAACCCACACCTTTAATGTCACGATCTTCCATTCGGCAATTCGTTATTTTGTCACTTGTAATAATACGGATGGGATGCTAGTTTCCATTCTAAAGATTTCCTATTTAAATTAGTCATTTCTCAGCACCTCCGAAAGCAAGGGCTGCTGAGCGTATGATTGTCTTCATGCGAACCCGATGTACCGATAACCTAGATTTGATTTCACTCAAAGATTATCTGCACGGACCACTGCCACTGGTTCAAAACCTGAATTCAAGGTTCTGATCTGCATGATTTCCATACAGGAAGTCTCGTAACAAGAAACCGCCTTTCCTTTTTCTTCCTCACGAAACTGCCACCAATCGCGCCAGTTTTATTCATTGTATCCTGAACCTGAAAGTGATGCAGATGCATCTTCGACTTTCTTTTATCATTTTAAATCATTATAATTTTATTCAGATAGGCCTTTGTTATTCTCTCTTTTTTGGTAGGCAAATTGGTACCTACGGTTGTAATATAATTTTGGTAGTAAATAACCACTACCATGAAAGCTTTTAAATGTTGCCGGTTGAATTATATATTGCACTTATCATATGGTAATGTTTTAAAGACAATGACAATCTCTAAACAACATTTACAGAAATGTCTAAAAACATTATTGTATAAATAATTATTGTATTAAATAATATGTTACAATATGACCTGCGACAGTGTTCACGAAATCAATATAGCAGTTTACTATAGAGTCTGAATTCTTTCTTAGTTGAGCTATTTTTTTAAGGAGGGCATACTTTGACTTTCTAATCAGAACGTTTTACCTGTTACGTCTATGTATATTAATATCATTAAATGGCGTGCATGATCGCACGTCGAGATTATAATGCAAAGTGATGAAATTGAAAAAATCGATCAAGTGTCAACCATAGCAGTATTCAATTCTGAAAATGAATTTTTGTTTTTGTTAAATAAATTTCTTTTTCTGTATTGAAATTGAATGCAAGATATATAACAAAATATGTTTAAAATATACATGAACATTATGTTGGGCGCAGATAAATTGGTAAATAAATTCAATACTTGGATCCAACTCAGGAGCAGAATTTATGATATGGAGTATTATGTTCGTCTTTAACGTCACACTATACAGGGAATCCTGAAACTGGCGGATTTCATTTCAGGAGGTGATTCTTTATGAAGGTCAGAATCAAAAAGTCCTATACGAAAATACGATCTGTTGCTATTGTCTATAATTGCTGAGCAATTGAAGTTCGTCTATCAGCGAGCGGTTTTTTTATCTAACTAAGGCATATAGTGCAATATTTATATCTTGGAATATATATGAATTCCGAAAATAAAATTCTCTTTCTCTTCTTTTTTAATTAATAGGAAAATGGCCTTATAAATTGTACCATATTATTTGGAGTTTTTTTGAAGATAAACATTCATAATGAATATAATATTGTTAATGACGCAATCGATGGTAAATTTTGATGCGCTTTTTCGCACATTTACAACGTTCATGGCAAAAAATTGCATAGCTCTTTGTTAAGTATTTAATCGTTTATCTACTGCGAATTACACTTAGTCATTAATCTTCATACCTGATTTGGAGAATTATAATAAATTTTGGACCAATTTCTTTTGGTCCTTCTATTGGAATTTTCGAATTTTTTTTTTTTTTTTTTTTTTTTTGTGCTATGTTTGTTGTGTTTATAGGTTGAGGAAAACTTCATGGCGCATGCTATGCTTGCCGCTTGCATTGTTAATAAACACTATTATCCTGCATTTTTGATAGTAATATTTATTGTTTGTTCTTTTCTCTGGGGGTATTTTAAAGTAGATTGCAGATTTTGGCTACTATTCCACTGGTTGGCGCATTTGAATATGCTAAGCAGTAGTTGTTTAGAATATGTGTGTATTATGAAGTCGCTTTCCTTTTCCTACATTGCAAAATGACTTATAAGTATACATAAAGATTTTTAAAAGCCATTAACCGACTCAAAATACAGGAAAATCACTCATTTAATGACAAAAACCTAATTCTTTATTTTTACGAGAGAATGACATAATATTACGAAAATATATCATTACAAAATTGTTGCGTAATGGATATGGCGTGAAAAGTATAACGTACTTAAATTCAGCCTTCAAAATAGAAAGTGCACAAACTACATTATATGTGACATTATATGTAAAACCCCGTATAACAGCGAACAAATAGTAACTTGTAAGGGGCGCATTATGAAAAATCATCTATATATCTGACAGAATCACATTTTCCAAGTTAAACGTTTCGGATCCATCCCCATATGCAACAGTTTGACAAATTTCATTCTCGACAAATACAACCACCCTACGATTCTTTTATTGTGATTATCAAAGAAAGAAGTCATTGGAGGATAAAACCATTTCTCTGTTCAGTTTTGGAAATACATATACTTTTTTTTTACAGAATTATATCGCCTTCATATTCGGACAATATAATAGACTTTATGTGTATTCGGAAAATTGCATTCCTACACAAAAAAAAAAAGAAATTTCGTCGACTTTAGAGGGGAATAACCTAGATTCGGAGGCCTTTTCGACATCACGTCTTTATACAAAGAAGGCCCCTGCATATTCATAGTCACAAAGGATTTTATGCGATATCGAAAAACCTCCCGAGTTTTGTAAGACCGTTTTTGATACACGATAGTACTTTTTATTAGCAGTCGTAAAATTTCTTCATTTTTCACGCAATTAAACTGAAATGAGATGTAAATTTTTATTTCATTTTATGTAATGTATAATACAATAATGAACGGCGTATCGGAGCGTGCAAAAATAGTACAGGATAAATGATGCTGTATTGGCACGATTTATATTTCAATATTTCAGCAATGAACAATATATATAACCAATTTAGTGCGGAGCTAACTGTAGTGTGAGAGTTTACGACTAAAGTAATGAAGTCGGTGTCATTCAAGGAATAAAAGTCCCGTGGCCCACCCATGAATGAACGAGAGAAGGAATTTTCAGGGGCCGTCTTTATGAGAAACGAAGGTGACTTCCTGGAATAGTATAACTTTGTTAAAAAGATTCTCTTAATATTTCTTTATAATATATTAAGTTCTTTTTTTAGTATTTCACTCATTAATTTTAACGACAAATATGTCATTTAGGAAAGAAAATTAATTTGAAAACATGATTCTTTATTTCCTAAAATTAATTATAATTATCACAAATATATATCAATATTGCCTATTTTTTCGAATATATGGCACAGATATAGAATTTATAAAAATGCATTTATTCATCAAATCTGGTGCCAATAATTGAACATTTCTACAATCATATCCATCATATTTTGGCTAGAATAATTTTGAATTTAAATTCGACAATCTGGGTCTATTTACATAAATATCCTTGGAAGAATTCCATCACTCAGTGCCATTCGTTCAAATAGGCAGTCCGATTATATCTCATCATTAAAAGATATGCCAAGAGGCTCCACGCACGTCAGCCAGGAAGTTTCCTGGGGGTTTTCAGGAATTACTATTTCCTTAATCTAATGATTCGGTATTTTTTTTTTCTTTTTTTTTTTATATTTCTCAATAAATCTTACTAATTTTTCTTCTACGTATAAGGTATAAAAATAAAAATTGATTATTTTTCACCTTTTTTAATTTAATGATATTCACTTTGAGTAATACATAAACGTAATTAATATTAGGTGTTTTATATGTATATATATATATACCACAATAATTATGATACGCTAATAAATGTATAAAATCTGTATTATCAAAGTAACCTTATAAATCAGAGTTTATACGTGTTCCCTTGATTTTTCTCGATAATAGGAGAAAGGGATTTTCAGGTGCCTTTTCCATGGAAATAGACGAAACGGCATCAAAGGACGCCAGGTTATATATATATATATATATATATATATACAGTAACACCATTGAAGCCTTTAATAAGACAAGAAGAATGGATTTATTTACTTTTGGTTATTTTTGTGTTTTAGGTATTATATTGTTCAGTAATCGCACGTGTTTACAACTTTTTATTGTATAGATGCTAGCAATACCTTTCAGCAGAGTAATAAAATAAGATAGAAAATAAAAGATATATTCTTCTTTTCTGAGGCACTGAAGAATGGAGTTTATCACTTGAGCTTTACTTATTTATATTTAGTTATTTTCAGTTTTACTGCATGTCCACCACCTATTATTGACATTGTTTTACAATCGATTTATTTTCTTTCTCGACTTGTAGAGAAGAGCGATAATTAAATTGGATCTCTGTTGACAATAGCAATAATGCTCCCTCTAAATTTTTTCTATCGACATTGAGCAACTCATTTAAAATAGTGAATGAAGAGAATTGTCACTCCTTTACAGTGAAATTCTACTCTAGAAGAAATGAAAAACTATTTGTATGTGATTAGGAGCAATTGTTGTTCTCATTCGAACGAATTTTGTAACCGAGATCAAATTTGATGTCACTGGACGGAATATATTTTAATCGGGTTTGTTTAGAGCTCTTTTCAAGCAATTGTAGCTAAAATTCAATTCTCCAATTTAATCGGAGTAAATAAAAGTTCAACTTTACTCTCACTTAAAAGTTTCAATGGAAAAAGTAAATTTTAGTTTTAAAAATTTGTTAAACTTTCTCTTTGTCTTTTAAGTTGTAATAACTTCGGTCCTTATGTATTCGTACTTGTAAAAAGTCACAGTAAGGATAAATTTTCAACTTTAATATCCGTTACGATTGATTATTAACTCACAAACTTGAATAAAATGCGAAAAATTCCAACTTTATCGGAGTCTCTAAAAAAAACTTTAAAAGTCCAGACACATTTAAAAATATATTGAACGAACATCTATTTACCCGAAATCTATTTACTATATTGACTCTATTGTTAGAAGATATAAATAGCTTAATGATTAAGGAGCAATTATTTATCTCAGTGGCATTCGTGCACAAAAACGACCCTCGATTCTCTGAGGATAAAATGAAGCAAGGTATCTTCGGGGGCCTTCCCGGGGTAATAACTCCGTTAAAACTAGTCCCTTAATCTACTGGTATAGGTTCGTTCATGCGTCGTAACCGAATGGCGGCGATCAGTGCCACGGTGAGTTGTAGCCGCGATGCGCGTGCGCCAGATTCTGCTCTGATGCAATGGCCGGAGAGCGAGCACGAGAGCACAACGAGAGGCTGTCTGGCACGGTTTAAGCCTCCCCCCTTCCCCGCGTATATCCCTCTCTTTCATGATCTTGAATCAAGCTCGTTCCATCTTTTCTGAGGGAGATTTTCGAGGGTTTTCAACGAGCCAATACCGAGCGACTATATACCGTCGCTCGTGCAGTGCATCTTTGTCCGGAACTTTTTTTTCTTCCTAAGTGCTGAAAAAGAAAAGTAACGGGTGGTCGAGAAGTGACAGAGAATTGCTAATTATTTCCTCTCACTTGCTTATTATCTCTCTCTCTATCTCTATCTCTCTCTCTCTCTTTTCGACTAGCTGAGAGGAGTACGTGATTCAAGAAGTCCCCTATTGCACGGCAACTTTCTGTCATACATATACGTAGGGGGCCCCAATAAAACAACGTAATCCTCCTGTGACACATTATGTCTCATGTATACGGTACTTAATTTATATTTATACATTGTCCAGAATCGCTCTGCTCAGTGTACTTAATATGTAAAATATACGATTGCTTCGTGTTAAACATATTTTTTATGAGCGTAAGAAAGCGTACTGCTAATGCTGCGAGTTCATACATAATAAGACTAATTTTTTTTTTTTATTCCATCATACGTTACTCATACATTACTAGAGCGCTGTTTATCAACATTCCAAATAACTTTGCAAAAAATCAAATTCAATCTAATACGGACTGAAATAGCTTTGAAATCTGCAGAGTAGCAACGAAACGCCTATAATTCAATTAATTGAATCTTTTTCCTTCTTCTATAGTGATGTGGACTTAACGGAACGATATCATCATATATGTAAATATTCTGTCATTTAATTTTCTAAATCAAAGACTATAATCGCACCCGTCTCCTTATTTGAAGATGATGAATAGACGTGTAAGTAACGCGAGACAGTCTGGAACCTAGGCGTATATATACTACACTGTTAGACAATCAATTCAAGACGTTGGGCAAGAAAAATAAGCCATTTACTTTTTTATAAACTTAACTGTTTAATAACGTGCAAGTCTACAAAATACGATGTGCTCGGAATTTTTAATTTCTCTTTTGTTTGCCCTATCACAACTTACGTTGTAAACATTCGGATTCTGGCGGGACAATACCCAAAAGAATGGAAGGTGTCCAAAACAAGTTTTTCCAATATACTTGCTTGTCTTATGAATTATCTAACATCGTGATCTTTTACGTTGACGCGTGTTCAACGGTAATGAGGAAATCTAAAATATATATATAACTATTAAATAGTGTGCCATAATAACAGACGGTCTCATCTCTATGACGAATGAATTCATTTCCAGGATGATTAAGTAACGACAAAATATAAAATATCATTTTTAATACATCAATTTGTAGACTTAATTTCTTTGAAATTGGTTTTGATGATGAAATATAGTGCTAAATTTCATCCATTTCTATAACTGCTTAAAATGGAAAAGTTTGAACTAATTACAATTATTTCCAAAGTCAACTCCTTTAATAGAACATTTGGCGCACCAACATCCACCGTAATCATTGATCATTAATGAATCATTTACCGACATATGGATATAGCATAGGAAGGTTATTCGGAAATGCAAATCTAACGAATCGGAGACAAAGAGCGGCGTACACGTGAAGCCTACGAGCGGGAAAGAGCACGAGTATATAGCAAACGGGGGACACGGGGAGTCGGAGAAGAAAAAAAAAAGCAG